>JBAKBP010017625.1:0-48521 GCA_037953745.1 Lithodes maja
CTCTAGTAATTCAAAGTGAGGACAAAATCAACAACTTTCTAGGACAACTAAAAAGAAACGAGACAATAGATGAAATTAAATATCCACAGTTATTCGTCTCTGGTGCCCGCCCTGGAATATTTTACGGACTTCCCAAAGTTCATAAGATAAATTGCCCTATCCGCCCTATTTTGACCGCCATAGTTATAATTGGGCACAGTATTTAGTACCAATCATCTCTCCTTTAACTTCCAACGAGTACACAGTTAGGGATTAATTTACATTTGTCAAGGAACTTTGTAACTTCACTCATGCTGGTTGTGTAATGGCTTCATTTGATATCACTAGTTTATTCACCAAAATTCCCATAAACGAGGCCATTAACATATGCACTTCAGAACTATTTAAACACAAACATATCATTAACGGATTCTCTAAAGATCAGGGGCCGGATACTCAAAACGATTTAAGACATCCTATCTCGTCCTGTCTCACTTAGGGCTTCCTAACTGTTCCAGTACGCTTATGACGGCATACTCAAAAGCTGTGGGCAGCCATTTTGTGAACAGTTAGGATGTCCTGACTTAGGGTAGGTCGGGGGCTACTCTAACTCGACCTAGGACACGCAACAGCAGAAAAACAATGATAGTGGGAGCCGTTATTTAGGGTATACCTCCAAACATTGGCCGAGCCTCGGCGTAGATTAAATATGGCCGTCCTCAAAGCGACTCTAACCTATTTTAATCATCATTTAAGGAGGCTATGGAGATAACTGGTGTAATTAGTGGTTACAGCGTGACATTTTGTAATGGAACTAGTGGTCTTATACCGTTTTGGTCGCTGTTTAAGGCTTGATAGAATGTATGTAAACAGCCAAATAAAAGGATACCCTCCATGCCTATGATTCTGTGATTTTCCTTGATTAACCCTTTCAATAATGGAATTACTTGTGTAATATGTACTCAATATAATGGATTTGTTGGCTCATGACCTTTTTGAAGTAGCATAGGCTATTGGTAACTTCACACACTGGGGTTTTGGCCTTTCGGGTGGTGAATATTGAATTTAGCCTAGGTCAAATTATAGGCTTAGCCTATATATATTTTTAATTTACAATCTTTACTTAGCCTACCTTTTAGGATTCTAATGACGAGTTATTTGTTTCATTATGCAATTGCATGCATTTTTATCCATTTTCCAAGAATTATAAAATACAACCCTACTAGCCTAGTGGCAGGGGTGTAAAGGTAATGAAGTACATTTACTCAAGTACAGTACTTAAGTATATTTTTTCAGTATCTACTTTATAAAAAGTAGATTTTTTGTCCAGTACTTTTACTCTAACTTGAGTAGTATTTAGAAGAATTACTTGTACTTTTACTCCACTACATTTCATTTACTTCTTTGAATTTTGTAGAGTACAACTTCAGCAAATTTCCCAAATATTCTTCCCAATAGATATGAAATTCCAGGTAGCATTTCCCATGGACATTCCCCTGAATGTAGGTATGACACCTACAAAATGTGACCACTATATTTATATGGCGCTGAGAGCCCTCCCCTCTCCCCCACACATCCTAATGACTCTCACTTTGTACCACCTGATCCCAAAGGTTTAACACCTTACACTTTCCACCCGTGACTCAGCATGATCATTTTACTAGACCCTCATCTATATTTATTTGAACGGAATACATTTTTGAATTTCATGTAACGAAGCAAACCAACTTAAACTAGCATTAACAATTTAGAATAATCCTTCAAAGAATAAATGTTTTGTCCGTTATTGATAGAATGAAGATTATATAAATATATGATAATATAAATTATGCTATTCAGTCAAAACAATTATTGCAAACTATGGCTTTGAAATTACCACTCCTCACGATCTGAAGTAATAGAGTTGAAATTATATAACGAACACATGAGCAAACCATCAAGAGTAAAACTAAATTTAGGGAAATCCCCAAGTATAAATATATGCCTGTACAAAGTCCCTCGTACAGAGCTACCTGCATAGTGTCATACTGTAATATTATTTATTATGTTATTTACTAACTACAATATATTCTAGCCTGATATAATCTAACTTGCCATATTTTCATTTCCCAAACCTTATACCTAATCTCACTTGTTTAATCCAGCATAATCATAATTAACCCTGTTTAATATCTATTATGTTATGGTCTTGAACTAATTGAATTTAAATTTAGTTGCAGCTTTTACTGAGTTCAATATATTCTAAGGAGATATTATCCCGAATCAAAGCACTTTCTCAATATCATATACTCAGAATATCTTCGATTAGATATGCATAATGAATGTTTTTTTTTTTCTGTGCTTGGTTCTATTTTTTCTTCAGAATGTTACAAATAGCACTGATTATATCGACTCGTTCATATATTTTGCAAGTTTTACATTATGAGAAGTGTGTGATTTTAAGATAACAAGAGGGGGAACACAAATTCAAGGTTCCTGTAATAGTTAACTATTAGTTTTCGTTCATGTTTACACGCACACACACAGATATATATAATAATAATAATAATAATCTTCTGGTTACTTATATAGCGCCCGTATCTCCTCCTTCGAGGATTCACAAGCTTATATATATATATATATATATATATATATATATATATATATATATATATATATATATATTATAGTATATGTATATAGTAATACATTGGGATATTACTTTTTACTTTTGGTACTTAAGTAATTCATTCGGTAGATACTTTTTTACTTTAGCTTAAGTAAATTTCTAGTTGGGAACTTTTACTTTTACTTCAGTAACTTTTTCAGTACATACTTTTACTTGGACTTAAGTAAAATCATTAAACACGTTTTACAACCGTGCCTAGGCCTATGAAGATCGGGAAATGTGGTATTAAAAAAACCCACATATGAATAATATATACAGCATGGTGTCTAGGCCTAGAGAGACTGTTTGATACATTTTACTTTGTTTGATTTATGGAGAGATTAGTTACTGAGGGGGGCTTTTCCCCCCTCACCCCCCCATGACTCAATGTCATCCTCATAATAATAGGCCTATATTACCAGCAGGGGCAACTAACAGCAGTCAAATTTGACGCGAATGTAACTGCGAGTGTGCGACTATGTAAACAAAGCGGGCGGTACACCCGCCAACACAACTTTTACCCAAACATCTAATCTAGGCTAACTTACTTTAACCTGCCCTAGGTAAGGATGGAGGAATTCTGGCGTATCGCCTGACTGGTTTAGACTACTCGCATGCTCAAGATCACGTCCCCGTCTAGTTTGACTGCCGTGGAATACAAGAATAGGTTAAGGGGGGGCTTTGGCCCCCCTCACCCCCCATGACTTATTATCATCATATTATTGCCATCAGGGTGCAAAATACTCCTTCCCCTACCCTAACCTAGTGACAAACTATAAATGGGACTTTTGGGAAAATAGCGTATCCTAACCAAATATGGACTAGGCCTAGCCTAATAGCCTACGCTGCAAACTACTGTACACAAATTGAGTTCATGGGAAAATATAACCTAGCAGAATCTAACAGCCTATAGACCTACTATAAACAATGTAAATGGGCCTTTGTTAGGGGTTAAATATAGGATATTGCACGATTAATTATATGTATATATATATATACATAAGCACAGCATAAGGTAATACAACAGTTGGTTAGCTCTCTCTCTCTCTGCCACAGGGGCGTTTGTTTATTTTGATCAGCTGATATTAATGTCCCGTGATTGGTTGATCCACCCAAATAGTGGGATATAAGGAGCCCCGTGATTGGCTGAACAACATAGGGCACCCTAGAAGATTTAGGACAATTTAGGAGTTCCTAACCATTTAGGAACAGGATAGGACATCCTAAAACAAAATTGTGTATACAAATTAAGCCACGAGATAAGTTGTCCTAACCTGTTCATATCTTAGGGCACCCTAAGTCAGTTAGGAAGTCCTAAGTGCCCCAAGTTAGGACAGTTTTGAGTATCCGGCCCCAGTTCCGTAAGTTTCTTTCACATACCTCCAAAGACAGTCTTTCCATTTCCAATGGCTCATTATACAAACAGATAGACGGTATTTCTAGGGGTAATCTTCTCGGTTGCAGTCTCGCTAATTCATTCTTAGTTTATCAGGAAACACAATGGCTTGAACACTGTCCTATAAAAATCAAACCTTTGCTCTACAGGCGATACATAGATGACACATTCGTGTTATTCCAGTCTCCCGATCACGTTCCATTTTTTTTAGCTTATCTAAATTTACAACATGAAAGGTATTAAAAACATAAATTTTCTTCCAACACTTAAACTAATGGTAAACTCCCCTTCCTAGACATAAATATTAGCAGAACATCCTACTCATTTGATATTTAACCCACTGAGCCCCAGCTAGTTAACCCGTGGAGCCCCGGCTAGTTTTGTAATGTTTGTTCACCAGAACCTGGCCGGTTTTCAAAAAATGGTTTTATTCCAGAAACAATAGCGAATGGGTTAGGAATGAAGGAAAAACCCACGAAAAACCGCTCAAAAAGCTTAAAAAATGGTCCTACAGAGCCCCCGAAAACATATTTTACAACAGTAAAAAATTGAAGGCAATTACCCCCAAAAACAGGTTATTGCGTGCTCACGCGCACGCACGTGGACTTTGAGAGTTTTCAACCATCGGCACGGTTGCGTGGGATACGTACACAGTTCCCATACAAATCTGAGCCCTCTTGAGTGGCTACACCTGAGGTTACGGTCGGCGCAATTAGGGTGACGCGTCAGGCGCGTCTCTGGGGCTGTGCGATACATACATCGCCGACGTGTCAGACGCGTCGCTGGGGCTGTACGGGTTAATAATAAATGTACCACCCAGGACCAGCAGGTTGAGAGAAAACAAAAATCCAGAAAACACCAGGAATGGGTTACGAATGAAGGAAAACCCACAACTTGGACTTTGAGAGTTTTCAACCATCGGCATTGTTGCGTGGGATACTTACACAGTACCCATACAAATCTGAGCCCTCTAGGTGCCATAGGACCGGAGTAATTAACCAGGACGCACTTTATGTGACGCTGGGGTTTATCGTTACAAATATTTTGGACGCAAACAGTGCGTCGCTGGGGCTCAGTGGGTTAAACATACAGGAAACCGACCTTCACAGGTTTAATGAAAAAATGTAATTCCTCTATCCCGATACAGTACAAACGAAATTTAATCTTAACATTAGTCACCCGAGCATACCACATTTGTTCCTCATATTTGTCTTTTCACAATGAACTCGAATATCTCACACATTTTACATTCAAACGGTTTCCCTATGTTATTCAAGCAAAACTGTTTTGGTAAACAATTAAACAAACTCATCCAAGTCCCTAGCCCCGTACCGACTTATAAAAAGGCAACAATATTGTTCACTATACCATTTTTAGGACCATCAAGTTACTCAATACGCCATAACATAACAAAACAAAACAAAATATTAGTTGCTTCTATTCTCAAGTGTCCCTAAGAATAATATTCAATCCTTCCAATACCTTTTGTTACATCACTTCAAATTCAAAGATCGTATCCCGCATGTTCTGCAATCCTCTATTGTTTATTTATATAGATGAAGTTGCTGTAATGCAACTTATATAGGCCAATCAAAACGGCACCTAAACACGAGGGTTCCGGAGCAATAGGGTCGAGCTTATAGAACTGGGGCCGGATACACAAAACTGTCCTAACTTGCGGCACTTAGGACTTCCTAACTGACTTAGGGTGCCCTAAGATATGAATAGGTTAGGACAACTTATCTCGTGTCTTAAGTTGTATACACAAACACAATTTAGGATGTCCTATCCTGTTCCTAAATGGTTAGGAACTCCTAAATTGTCCTAAATCTTCTAGGGTGCTCTATGTTGTTCAGCCAATCACGGGGCTCCTTATATCCCACTAGTTGGGTGGATCAACCAATCACGGGACATTTAATATCAGCTGATCAAAATAAACAAACGCCACTGAGGCAGAGAGAGCTACCCAGCTGTTGTAGTACCTTATGTTTTGCCTACAGTATGTACCTATACAGTATATATAATAAAGCGTGCAATATCCTAAATTTAACCCATAACACCGTTTTTGAGAGACGTTGAGGAAGTGAAACTAAGTGAAGGCTTGCCGATCCATTCGTAGGATTGCTTGTGTGCTTGCATTTTGCAGGCAAACTGTTACTGTATGTTCTTCCCCTGTCACCTCTTTTTCTTTTGTTGTGTCTCTTGCCGATCCTCCCTACCCTTTGAGGGAACAAGGGCTGGCTACTGATTGAGGAAGTGAATGTTGTAGGCATGTGTTTAGGCTAGGTAGAATTCTCATGATTTTTGTTTTTTCATAAGGACCATTTACATTGTTTACAGGTCTATAAGCTATTAGATTATGATAGGTTATATTTCCCCATGAACTCTATTTGTGTAGCCTACAGTAGTTTGCAGTGTATTACGCTAGGCCTAGTCCAGATTAAGTTAGGATAGGATAGTTTTCCAAAAGTCCCATTTATAGTTTGTCACTAGATTAAGGTAGGGGAAGGAGTATTTTGCCCCCTGCGGCAATATTATGATGATCATTAGTCATGGGGGGGGGGGGGGTGAGGGGGCCAAAGCCCCCCCTTAACCTATTATTGTATTCCACGGCAGTCAAAATAGACGGGGACGTGATCTCGAGCGTGCGAGTAGTCTAAACAAGGCAGGCGATACGCCCGAATGCCTCCATCCCTACCTAGGGTAGGTTAAATTAAGTTAGCCTAGGTTAGTTTTTTGGTAAAAGTTGTGTTGGCGGGTGTACCGCCCGCTTTGTTTACATAGTCGCACACTCTCGCAGTTACATTCGCGTCTAATTTTACTTCTGTTATTTGCCCCTGCTGGTAATATACTGTATATGAGAATGATGTTAAGTCATGGGGGGTGAGGGGGGGCAAATCCCCCTCACTAACTAATCTCTCCATAAATCAAACAAAGTCAAATATATTAAAAGTCTCTCTAGGCCTAAACACCTTATATAGGCTATTATTTATATATGTTTTTTTTTAATACCACATTTCCCGATTTGCATAAGTTATAGGCCTAGTCCTCCCCACTAGTAGGGTTGAATTTTAATTTTCTTGGAAAATGGATAAAAATGCATGCAATTGTATAATGAAACAAATATCTCATTATTAGAATCGTAAAAGGTAAGTCAAGATTGTAAAATATAAATATATATATAGGCGTAATTTGACCTAGGCTAAACTCCATATTCACCACCCAAAAGGCCAAAACCCCAGTGTGAAGTTACTAATAGCCTATGCTACTTCATAAAGGTCGTGAGCCCCCAAATCCAGTAGGGTATATTGAGTACATATCACACAAGTAATTCCATTATTGAAAGGGTTAATCAAGTAATATCACAGAATCATAGCCTTGGAGAGCATCCTTTTATTTGGCTATGTTTAGATACATTCTTTCAAGCCTTAAAAAGCGACCAAAACGGTATAAGACCACTAGTTCCATTACAAAATGTCACGCTGTAACCATTAATTACACCAGTTATTTCCATAGCCTCCTTAAATGACGATTACAATAGGCTAGAGTTGCTTTGAGGCCGGCCATATTTAATCCACGCCGAGGCTCAGCTAATGTTTGGAGGTACAGCCTAAATAACAGCCCCACTATCAACTTTGTTTCACTTTTGGGTGTCCTAAGTCGAGTTAGAGTAGCCCCCGACCTACCCTAAGTCAGGACATCCTAACTTTTCACAAAATGGCTGCCCACAGCTTCTGAGTATGCCATCTTAACTGTTTTGAGAGTAGCGTCATAAGTGTACTGGAGCAGTTAGGAAACCCTAAGTGAGATAGGATGTCCTAAATAGTTTTGAGTATCCTGCCCCTGGACTTCCAATTTCAAAACCACCCTTTTCAGCCATTCATGACCATTGTTAACCTTTAAGCCTTTCCATAAACAAAACAGATTTTTCAGTAATTTTCAGTTGTTATGGTGACACTACCCATTTAATTGCCGAGTCCCTCCTCACAAGGTGTCACTGTTAAGCGCAGTTTCTATACCTCCAGTTTGACCTCCTTTTGAGACGAACCTACGTCATCGATGACGTAGGTCCGTTTGGCCGTGTGTGCTCTCCCAGGAGTTAAAACTTCACGAGCGTGAAATCCAATGTTGGCACACTACCTCCTAGCTCGCCCAGTTGGGCTTACTTTAAGTATAAATGGCAAATTATTTGTCTTCGTGTCACTGTTTGACACAATTTATCATGATATGCACTATGTAAACAGTCAAAATATTGGGGAGTATTTAAAAAGCCTGAAATCCAAGTTAAATTAACGAGCACTAGCATCAAAAGAGGCAATGTACTTCAACCCTAAATTTGTTGATTTCGGAATAAATATTACACAATATCCATAATTGGTCGTCGTGACAACATGCACAGCTATCAAATTACACTTGCTATACAACTCTGGCTTCACAAAATGGAAAGTATCTATCTATCTATCTATTGCCTGACGCCGTGATCCCCGAAGGGGTGGCCACGAACGAACCGCCCCCATGCACCTCTGTCCCCAGTCAGTCGACGCCCCTCCCCCCAACCAGCACCGCCTTCATTCATGTAGTTCCTCACTCCATCCTTCCACCTCATATTCGGTCTACCTCTCCCCCTCTGTCCCTCCACCTCGCTCTCGTACACCCTCTTAGTCATTCTCTCGCTTTCCATACGTTCCATATGGCCGAACCATCTCAAGTTGTTCCTTTTCACACTTTCCAGCACATCTACCTCCACACCACACCTCCTTCTTACTTCCTCATTAGTCTGTCTATTCCTCCATGTAATTCCGCACGCACTCCTTAAGTAATTCATTTCCACTGCTCTCACTCTTGGTCTGAGTCTCTCAACCAACGTCCATGCTTCGCTTCCGTAAGTCAGTGTCGGGATTACCACACTGTCATGCAAGGACTTCTTCACTTCCATACTGACCACCCTATTTCTTGTTACTGTTTTTAGCGTTCCTACAACCCTCTTCCCCTGTTGTACCCTCTCCCGCACCTCTTCATCCATAGTCCCATCTTTACTCAACACACTGCCCAGATACTTAAAAGAGTTGACGATCTCCATAGCCTGACCGTTCAGCTTCATCTCACACTCTGTGACTTCACCCCTTTCGAAGACCATAACCTTGATCTTCCCCGTATTTACCTTCAAATTCCGTTTTTCGCACACTGTTCCAAACTCATTTACCAGACCCTGCAACTCCCATTCATTATCACTCATCAGAACTGTATCATCCGCAAACAGCAGTATAGGTAGCTTCCACTCAATTCCCTCCCTTTTCAGCGATACACCAACATCCACTGCTCTTGATAGTATTTCTTTCATAACTCCATCCATATATACAGTAAACAACCACGGGGACATCACACACCCCTGTTTCAAACCAACATTCAGGTCAAAGAACTCGCTCTGCTCACTCTCCACACGTACTGCCGCCTTTGCACCCTCATACATGCTCTTCACTGCTTTCAGCAACTTGCCCTCTACTCCGTATATTCTAAGTACTTTCCACAAACCTTCTCTATCCACTCTGTCATAGGCCTTCTCCAAGTCCATAAAGGCAACATACACCTTTTGTTTCTTCTCCAGATACTTCTCCACAACACAATTCAGGGTAAAAATCTGATCTACACATCCTCTTCCCTTCCTAAAGCCTCCCTGCTCGTCGCCTATCCATTTCTCCGTTATCACTCTCACTCTCTCAATCACTACCCTACTGTATACCTTCCCTACTACGCTTAGAAGACATATTCCTCGGTGGTTACCACACACTCCTCTTTCCCCTTTGCCCTTATATAGGGGGACTATTATGCCAGTCTTCCAGTCATCGGGTGCACTCCCCTTCTCCCATGCTAGTTTGCACATTTTCCATACCCATTCTATCACTATCTCACCACCATACCTCAACATTTCCCCACACACTCCATCTGTTCCTGGTGCTTTCCCCAACTTCACTCTTTTCATGGCTTCCCACACTTCTGACCTCCTGATCCCCACCTCCTCCTCCACTACTTCTCTTCTTCTCCCTCCCATACCATATCCAGCTATGTTTGCTGGCTCTTCATTCCTTTCATTTAGCAACTCACTGAAGTACTCCCTCCATCTTTCGACTCTCTCTTGCTTCTCGGCTAGCATTCTCCCATTCTTATCTTTCACACCCTTACTGTTTCCCTTGCTACCTTCCCTAACTTTCTTGACTTCTTTCCAGAACAGTTTCTTACTCTCCCTCCATTTTACACTCAGATTCCTTCCAAATTCCTCATCTACTCTTCTCTTACTTTCCTTCACTACTCTCTTCACCACCCTCTTACTCTCCACGTACCTCGCTCGTTTCTGTCTCTCGGAATCTTCATTCCCTCTACTACCCAACCACTCTCTATATGCTTTCTTCTTTTCTTCCACAGCTATTCTTACCTCTTCTGTCCACCATGGAAAGTATGAGACTATTTAAAAATGTGGGCTACCTTATCGCCTTGCTCCTGGGCTATAAACATTGGCAGTACTTCAGAACTCGCCCAACATTGTGTCCGTGGTGGAGAGGGCTAGTGTTTATCTTGTTTACATTATAAATACGAACTATACTTACATCCTGTGTGTGTATGCATAGGTTATTGGGTGTGTACTATTCATTAATGACCAGTACATGCCAATATAATATATCATGGGCACCATAAATTTACGTAATTGTCTTCAGACGTCTGTCGAAAGTTAAATCCAAGTCAACTTTTTTAGGACAGTATCTGGGATCGTAAGCCCGCAAATCGGAGAACAATAGACCTTGGTTCCCGCTCGCCGGAGCCCACGCGTGATCGGACCTACGTCATCGATGACGTAGGTCTGTCCCAAACGGAGGTATGGGAACCGCGCTTTACTGTTACGGTAGTGACCCAGCAGGGCTGCCGATTGGTAGTGCATCATCTGCTAACTCGGAACAAAAACATGGCGTCGATCACGTCAAAGGAATATTATGATGTCACTCCGGAATTCTTCCGATTTTCCTTACAGGACGGTTTATGATGTTTAATGAATAATACAATGATAATAAATACGTGTGGAGGTGTTTATATTGTATTCCTTTCATTATCACAAATGTTAATGAGCATAATGATGATTCACGATGATGTAGCAAAAAGTAATTTCAAACAGTGGCATATGGTAAGTCTTGTGGTATTTGTTAGTTTAATATCGGGTGTTTGTTGTGAATTATTTGTCATGTTTTATCACACTAGTGTGCCCTATAATGGGTACATGTTCAATGTATTGATAAATAGCAACGGTACATTTTCTGTTTTAAGATGAATAAGGATGACGTTTCAGATTTGTTTATCCATGATATCGGTCACTACGAATGGTAGAGAGTAATATGCGGTGATATCCCATGAATATAATGTATTATATACATTCGTTCTGTTTAAATTTGTTATAGGTAATACTTATGTTCCGGACATTTCACTAGACTTGATAAATATAGTAATCAATTGTTACATGTGTAGACAAAATAACGAAAGAGTTCACCATTTGTACAGCTAATGGGATATGTACGCACGGTTTGCAACAAGTTCACCATTTGTACAGCTAATGGGATATGTACGCACGGTTTGCAACAAGGTATTCCTACCCTCCAATACGTATGTGTGCAATTTGGTAGATTTACTAACTAGAATTTACGGGAGAAAAGCCAATCCCTTATTGTTTTTTCTATATGTAGGAGGGAGACAAAAGGCAAAGCTGCCTGTAGCAAGTGCCTCCCCCTGTGGTTCAAAGAGTGACAGAGCCAAAATCAAGGTACAGTTCCGAGCACATGAAACAGAGATGCCCGTCAGCCTGTCTCCTCAGCCACAGAGAATCCCCGGTGTATTCTTTCTATCTGAAGAGTTACGATGGGGAGGGATGGAGTAGATGGTGGGGTCGGGGGTGATGGTGGGGATAATAGTTCGACGGGAGGGGGATAGAAGTGGCAAGAAGGGAGGCAGAGGAGGGTGGTTAGTGGGGTAGCAGACACCACAGTATAAGGCGGAAAGAGGAGGAGGGGGGGGGGGGGGAGATATAGATACCAACGACTTTACCTTGAATTAATTATTTGAGTTAAACTTAATCAAAGTGTTCCGTTGTGTATTATCTGATAAGCTAGAGCTGTTAAATCTGTAACACAACATTAACATACACAATCGGAGGAAATTGTTCAAACAATTGTTTGAGGACTCACGCAAATTGATGCGGAGGAGAACAGGTTAACCAACTGTACGGGTTCTGGTATTTTGTGGTTGTCAAGACTGATAACACCTAGTATAGAAGTGATACTGTAATCATATAAGAGGCTTTTTTATATCCATTACCTATAATTATATACTATAACTGTCTTACCTCTTTAATTACGCAATACACCTTATGAAGTGGACCCCCTGGCATGTGCCGTTGCTGTCTTATGTATAGGGACGAACAAATTAGCTTGTGGATCAGTTGGAATTAAATTGACTACACCTGCTAACTTAAAGTAATATAGTTCTGCCTTTTATTGTTCATCCTGCCGTATTGCGTTATTGCGTCAGCGGGATCTTATCTAAGCTGTTTGTGCGCCTTTTCCTGCTTTCCTCAATAAATCAATTCATAGATGACTTCAATATAACTAAACCATCAATGGCAGAAGTTTAATATGTTCAAACCACTATAATTTGTATTATATTTGTAATGGATAGTTATAAATAAGTATTAGTATAGGCCACTCTTACTATGACATGGATATTATGTTCACGGCGAAAGAGGAGGACACAGGTAATCACGTAATCAGTATTGTTTTCAACATTTCGACTCCTCATATATAAGTCATCATCAGAATGTAAACTTACTAACATACAAAATCTCAGTATTAGCCTAGAGTTTTGTATACATTAATTTAAAGCTAAAACTCACATTATTTTACTTATTATTATACATACCCATGAACCTTTATTATTATACATACCCATGAACCTTTATTATTATACATACCCATGAACCTTTATTATTATACATACCCATGAACCTTTATTATTATACATACCCATGAACCTTTATTATTATACATACCCATGAACCTTTATTATTATACATACCCATGAA
This sequence comes from Lithodes maja, assembly GCA_037953745.1. Lineage (NCBI taxonomy): Eukaryota > Metazoa > Arthropoda > Malacostraca > Decapoda > Lithodidae > Lithodes > Lithodes maja. The sequence continues at coordinate 13,138 of JBAKBP010017625.1, forward strand.
CCTTTATTATTATACATACCCATGAACCTTTATTATTATACATACCCATGAACCTTTATTTAACTTCTACTGTGCTGGCGACGTCCTTTTCGTTATACGCTGGCAACTATTAGACGATTGTATTCAACTTAAGAAGGACATCTACCAGTTAAAAGGAAACATATTATTTCAATCCATACTTTTAGCTACCATATATCCTTCCTAATCCTCATAAAATTGTCTAAATGCAGCTGAAATCAATTAAATTATACGTCATAGGTAATGGAAGGGTAAATAGACTTTAATACACCAAACAATATATTTGACACAAGGTCACTCGGGGAGTATTAAATCACAATTAGCTAGAAAAAGAAAAAAAATACAAAATAGGAAATTATCTTTCATTACTCAAATAAAACACCTTTGTAGTCCTCCTTTCTCCCAAAGAAACTTACTTTCTGTCATTCTTCGACCTTGGGCATGAATTGTCATCACACTAACTTAACGCATGACCGTCGTCATCTACCAATATCGGATGAACTCGCTCCTCGGCTTTATTTACTCCAATTTTGGCCTGAATAGACTCCCTCTGTATCATTAATGTTTTGCAATAAGAACATAAGAACATAAGAAAATGAGAGTCTGCAGAAAGCCGATTGGCCTAAGCAAGGCAGATCCCTGTCCCACACTACCCCAATTACAAGGCCCAATTATAGGCTCAACACTCTAATACCCTGAGGATCATCTTACCAAAACGGTTAGAGATTAACGCAGGATTACGGGGGTCTGCAGAGCGCTGATTGGCCCAACCCTGCTGATCCCCCTTCACACCCAACCCTTCTCGTCCATATGCTTATCCAATTTTATCTTAAAGCTCCCTATCGTTTTTAATCCCACTATAGCACTTGGTAGTCCATTCCACCCATCTACAACTCTGTTACCAAACCAATATTTGCCTATATCTTTTCTGAAACGAAATTTATCTAATTTGAAACCATTGGTGCGAGTTCTTTCGCTATCACTGAGCTTTAGTACATTTGTCATGTCCCCTTTGTTAATCCCACTAACCCACTTGAACACCTCTATCATATCCCCTCTAACTCTGCGTCTCTCTAACGAATGTAAGCCTAATTTCTTCAACCTTTCTTTATACGGAAGATTTCTAATATTATGGATCATTTTTGTCATTCTACGTTGTACTCTCTCCAATGAATCTATGTCCATTCTGTAATAAGGACACCAAAATTGAACAGCATAATCCATATGGGGTCTCACTAATGACAAGTAAAGTTTTAAGATAACATCAGCAGTTCTGTTACTCACACTCCTTGAGATGAACCCGAGAATCTTGTTTGCCTTGTTTCTAACGCTTATACACTGTTGTCTAGGCTTCAAATCATTGCTCACAAACACACCTAGATCTTTCTCACAATTCGAGTTTTCTAATTCCACATTAGCTAGTTTATATTTAACATTTGTATGCATCTTCCCTATCTTTAATACCTTGCATTTGTCAATGTTAAACTTCATCTGCCAATTTACTGACCATTCGTGTAAGGTATCTAGATCCCTTTGAAGGCACTCTATATCTCTATCTGAATCAATTGTTCTCCCCATTTTGGTATCGTCTGCAAATTTATTTATCCTACTAGTTATACCTAAATCAAGGTCATTTATGTATATAACAAACAACAGAGGACCTAATACAGATCCCTGGGGGACACCACTTTTGACTGCTCCCCATTCTGACTTCGTACCATTTATGCTGACTCTCTGCTTCCTACCAATTAGCCATGACCTAATCCATCCCAACAACGCCCCACCTATTCCATGCGCCTCAACCTTTCTCATCAATCTCTCATGGGGGACTCTGTCGAAAGCTTTACTGAAATCTAAATATATTATATCATAAATATATCATAAATATATCATATCATATAAATATAGCATATTAGCAATCGCTAATAAAAAGTCGAGTTTATACCAAGTTATCGCAATTATGATCATGTTGACCTATAATACAATGAAAATAGTCGGCACGCATTGAAGGTAGCAACTCACGTGTAAGATAAGCCTGTACGTGAATACACCGACCATTGTCAGTTTATTAAGTAGCGCTGTGGTAACCGTAAGAAGCATAAATCATAAGTGTAGGAGTTCGAGCCCCTCGGATGACGACTTTTATATATTTATATTTCGGATAGTTATACACGACTGTATGGTAGCCTATCATGTTTAAAATAGGGTAATTATATCGAGTTTACAAAATTATGTTTCTTGATTACAGTAGGCTTACAATATTTTAGGATCAAATGTTATTACACTAACTACCCTAATTTAACTAACACAACTATATTAATTAAGACTGGCATAATAGTCCCCCTATATAAGGGCAAAGGGGAAAGAGGAGTGTGTGGTAACCACCGAGGAATATGTCTTCTAAGCGTAGTAGGGAAGGTATACAGTAGGGTAGTGATTGAGAGAGTGAGAGTGAGGACGGAGAAATGGATAGGCGACGAGCAGGGAGGCTTTAGGAAGGGAAGAGGATGTGTAGATCAGATTTTTACCCTGAATTGTGTTGTGGAGAAGTATCTGGAGAAGAAACAAAAGGTGTATGTTGCCTTTATGGACTTGGAGAAGGCCTATGACAGAGTGGATAGAGAAGGTTTGTGGAAAATACTTAGAATATACGGAGTAGAGGGCAAGTTGCTGAAAGCAGTGAAGAGCATGTATGAGGGTGCAAAGGCGGCAGTACGTGTGGAGAGTGAGCAGAGCGAGTTCTTTGACCTGAATGTTGGTTTGAAACAGGGGTGTGTGATGTCCCCGTGGTTGTTTACTGTATATATGGATGGAGTTATGAAAGAAATACTATCAAGAGCAGTGGATGTTGGTGTATCGCTGAAAAGGGAGGGAATTGAGTGGAAGCTACCTATACTGCTGTTTGCGGATGATACAGTTCTTATGAGTGATAATGAATGGGAGTTGCAGGGTCTGGTAAATGAGTTTGGAACAGTGTGCGAAAAACGGAATTTGAAGGTAAACACGGGGAAGAGCAAGGTTATGGTCTTCGAAAGGGGTGAAGTCACAGAGTGTGAGGTGAAGCTGAACGGTCAGGCTATGGAGATTGTCAACTCTTTTAAGTATCTGGGCAGTGTGTTGAGTAAAGATGGGACTATGGATGAAGAGGTGCGGGAGAGGGTACAACAGGGGAAGAGGGTTGTAGGAACGCTAAAAGCAGTAACAAGAAATAGGGTGGTCAGTATGGAAGTGAAGAAGTCCTTGCATGACAGTGTGGTAATCCCGACACTGACTTACGGAAGCAAAGCATGGACGTTGGTTGAGAGACTCAGACCAAGAGTGAGAGCAGTGGAAATGAATTACTTAAGGAGTGCGTGCGGAATTACATGGAGGGATAGACAGACTAATGAGGAAGTAAGAAGGAGGTGTGGTGTGGAGGTAGATGTGCTGGAAAGTGTGAAAAGGAACAACTTGAGATGGTTCGGCCATATGGAACGTATGGAAAGCGAGAGAATGACTAAGAGGGTGTACGAGAGCGAGGTGGAGGGACAGAGGGGGAGAGGTAGACCGAATATGAGGTGGAAGGATGGAGTGAGGAACTACATGAATGAAGGCGGTGCTGGTTGGGGGGAGGGGCGTCGACTGACTGGGGACAGAGGTGCATGGGGGCGGTTCGTTCGTGGCCACCCCTTCGGGGATCACGGCGTCAGGCAATAGATAGATAGATAGAACTATATTAACCTAATGTTATCCTTTCATAACTTAACTTTATATCCTAACTTAATCTTATATTCTAATCTAGATTACCATATCCTAAACTGCAGTATTAGTTCATATAATAACTCAAGACAATCAAAACGTAATGTATATGGCATTGACAAAATATCTGCAAATTATTTGTTTCACTTCTTATAATGCCATTCTAAGTAAAAACTAAAACACATACAATTAATATAATACATACACAAATATCGCTGCCACGGGAGACTCGATCCCCGGAAATGTAAATATTACAGCCTGAGCCTCCTGTAATAAGCTACCAAATATGATTATTGAAGATAAATGCAATCAAATCAGAGTATTGCTGCTTAATGGCAACCCCATTTAACCGTTTTGCAGTTCATAAGAAATACATTCCGTCTTTATATCATTAGTTCGGAATTCAATCGAGATGGACCACGCAAATCGTGGATCTTATGAAGGACGACGGAAAGTAGGCCAGTGTAATAGCTCTTAATTCTCAAGGAACAAGCCTGTTTCTCAGGTAATTTGTTCACATTTAATGAAAACACGTCACAGCATATCTCAGGTTGCAAATATGTCCGTAGTTAATTAGAACAACTAGCAGTTATTTGAATTGTTGAAGGTTCCTATTGCGAAATTACCATTTCTGTCACTACTGTTTGAACTTGAATGATATATTATGACATGCGAAAATTAATTATGAATGGGTATATTATAGCATAGTGTGACGTTAACCACTCCGTTAGAACCGCATGGCTTGTCCTACAGTGACTCACTAGGATCGCCAGGGCAGTGGATGGGGCTACAGTTTATGTATTAGAGTGTGCTTTATTTCATAATTATGAAAGCTTGTGTCATGGGCAGCCCAGAAAGGCTCTTTGTTTTCACCCATGTCAAGGCTTTATATATTTAATTGTAAAGTATATGTTTTATCATTAACTAGTAATGATGGGATCTGAGAGAGAGAGTAGAACAGAGTGAGAGGGGCCGCGCAGTGTTTTTTTGTCCCGCTCGATGACGTCACGGCTGGCTGCCTCGCGGGGGTTGGTGGAGAGAGGCCCTTACCATGCTGCAAGCTCTTGCTAGTGGTTAGATGACTTGTAACCGCTTTTTTCCCACGCGGCTCGAGCTAGTGCGAGTATAATATACAGTTCCTCGCCACTCTCTCCCTTAGATCTGGTTTCTAGAACGCACCCATCTTTTTTCCCTTGCTATCTATCCCCGCTCCGTACCTGAGAATCTTTTCCTCTGCCTATCTCTCTCATTTTCCATATCTTCCACCACCTTTTATTAATATTATACCCCCTCTGGTTAACTCTGCAAAATCAGCTTAATGCTGGCCAGTTGTATTGTGTGTTAAGGTCTGATATAGCCTATGTATGTTAGTTGTTAAGATAAGTGGATCACGAAGCATTGGTTGGCATTTATATTGTTTAGTACTGCTTCCTTTAGTTATTATTGTTCTGCTGGATTAGATAATGCTAGACTAGGAGTCTGATATTCTAAGGTATTGTTTCCTATGAGTGCTGGCTTCAGTTAAAAGCGGCACGACATACCTGAGAACTGGAGTTGATTGAGTAAATTCTAGTCTGTGTGCCATTGAGAGTAGAGCATGCACGAATGAGGGCTTTTTGCCTATACCATTCTGCACTGTTCTAGTCTCGATTGTTTGTCTTTGAGGTACGCCAGGAGAACGCTTAATACTTCGGTATTAAGGTTTCTCAAGAGAGCTACCCTTCATTATAACGTAATATTTGACGCACAGACTTGAGATTTGCACTAGGCTATGCGGCATGCCATGCGCACCAGTATCTCGTATCATTGACTCTAGCTAGACTTTATCAGTCACAGTAGACATTAAGTATATTAAACCAATTACTCTTTTTATGCATACCCTTTTATGATTACACAAGCATTTCGCAGCCTAGTTTGATGTATGGAGACACAAACGACTTAGGCTCTTTTTGTTGATAGGAATACTGCATTGTCGTGGCGATTATTATTATTGTTGTAGTGTTTAGGATATTCTTGGCTCCGACGGCATTATATATTCTGCCTTTTTGTGTGCATAGCCTGCACAAGCATTGTTCCGCTGCCTGCCTTTTTGGGTTCCATTTCCGATACGAGCATCTTTATAGCATCTAACATTTAAAGAAGATTCCTTGTTAGTGTTGAAGGACTTTAGTGCACTTTCTTTCATGCAGAAGTGCCTGACATTTAACGTAACGTAACCTGTAACGTAAGCTGTAAATTCTCTTACCACCTTACTTTGCATACCATAACCAAGCACCTTCGGTTATAGGTAGTAATAGGCTGTTTTCACATAACATTAAGCCTAGAGTAGACGCACATTTATTGAGAGTTTTATAGCCTATTATTGCATATAGAACTCTGTAGAGTATTTGTGTTCTTTGTTCACTGGGGATATACATCAGAGGTTGGAGCTAGCGCTTTCCGTTGTAACATTTATGCCATTACTAGTCCAATGAATAAGAACCCTGATATATCCCCCCCCTGGGGGTTAGGGAATAGAATATGCCCCACGTGCCTTCTGCGTGTCGTAAGAGGCGACTAAAGAGGTTGGGTCGGTGGGCTTGCGCAAGACCCCCACCCGGAAAAAATATCTAAGCAAAAAAAAACGAACGAACAGCCTCGGATGCGGACGGAACCAACGTTGATGAACCACGACCGACTAAGGACATGCCTTCGGACATTCTGAGAATGGCTACATGGAATGTTAGTGGCATGAATGATGGCACAAAAGAGAGAGAGGTTCTGGAAGTGTTAGTGAATGCCAGGCTGGATGTATGTGGAATGACAGAGACCAAATGGAAAGGTTCAGATGTGAGAGAGTGGGAGTGTGGAATGGGTGTGTGTGCTGGAGTGAGTGAAGGAACAGCGAGAGAAGGTGCATGTTTGTTTGTAAGTAGCATATGGAAGGAATGTGTAAGAGAGTATGGGTCTGTGGGTTCAAGGATTGTGTGGGTGAGAATGAAAGTAGGAATACAAACGTGGGTGATTGTATGCGTGTATGCCCCGACAGAGGATATACTTGAAAGAAAGAAAGAGGAGTTCTGGATGAATGTGGAGGCGTGCCTGGAGAAGTTTGACAAGAACGAAAGAATATTTCTGATTGGAGATATGAATGGTAAGGTGGGTGATAGGAAAGTTGAGGGAGTGGTGGGAGGGTGGGGGGTACCATCAGAGGTGAATGGGAATGGTAGTGCACTTGTGGACGTATGTGTGGGGAGGAGGCTGTGGATAGCCAACACCTTCTTTCGACACAGAATGATCCACAGGTACACGTGGAAACGGATGTTGACGATGAAGGATAAGACAGTGGTGGAACGAAAGTCATTGATTGATTATGTATGTGTGGATGAACGAATGAAGAAATCTGTGATGGATGCCAGGGTGTATAGGGGTATTGGAGGGGGTCTGTCTGATCATTATGTAGTGGTAGCTAAGGTTAGGATACAAAAGAAGTGGGTGAGGAGAGCGGGAGGGAGGCGAGAGGAGGGTGGAATGGTGAGGAGGGTGGAGAGGTTGCAGGAGGAGGAAGTCAGGGAAGAGTACAGGAGAGCAGTGGAAAGACGACTAGGTGGGTTCGACCTGGAAGTTATGGAGGAAGTGGAGGAGATGAGCAAGGTGTTTAAGGATGAGATCTGTGCAGCATGTGAGGAGGTGTGTGGAGTGAGGAGAAGAGGGAGGGGAGTGAAAGGTACAGCATGGTGGACAGAAGAGGTAAGAATAGCTGTGGAAGAAAAGAAGAAAGCATATAGAGAGTGGTTGGGTAGTAGAGGGAATGAAGATTCCGAGAGACAGAAACGAGCGAGGTACGTGGAGAGTAAGAGGGTGGTGAAGAGAGTAGTGAAGGAAAGTAAGAGAAGAGTAGATGAGGAATTTGGAAGGAATCTGAGTGTAAAATGGAGGGAGAGTAAGAAACTGTTCTGGAAAGAAGTCAAGAAAGTTAGGGAAGGTAGCAAGGGAAACAGTAAGGGTGTGAAAGATAAGAATGGGAGAATGCTAGCCGAGAAGCAAGAGAGAGTCGAAAGATGGAGGGAGTACTTCAGTGAGTTGCTAAATGAAAGGAATGAAGAGCCAGCAAACATAGCTGGATATGGTATGGGAGGGAGAAGAAGAGAAGTTGTGGAGGAGGAGGTGGGGATCAGGAGGTCAGAAGTGTGGGAAGCCATGAAAAGAGTGAAGTTGGGGAAAGCACCAGGAACAGATGGAGTGTGTGGGGAAATGTTGAGGTATGGTGGTGAGATAGTGATAGAATGGGTATGGAAAATGTGCAAACTAGCATGGGAGAAGGGGAGTGCACCCGATGACTGGAAGACTGGCATAATAGTCCCCCTATATAAGGGCAAAGGGGAAAGAGGAGTGTGTGGTAACCACCGAGGAATATGTCTTCTAAGCGTAGTAGGGAAGGTATACAGTAGGGTAGTGATTGAGAGGGTGAGAGTGAGAACGGAGAAATGGATAGGCGATGAGCAGGGAGGCTTTAGGAAGGGAAGAGGATATGTAGATCAGATTTTTACCCTGAATTGTGTTGTGGAGAAGTATCTGGAGAAGAAACAAAAGGTGTATGTTGCCTTTATGGACTTGGAGAAGGCCTATGACAGAGTGGATAGAGAAGGTTTGTGGAAAGTACTTAGAATATACGGAGTAGAGGGCAAGTTGCTGAAAGCAGTGAAGAGCATGTATGAGGGTGCAAAGGCGGCAGTACGTGTGGAGAGTGAGCAGAGCGAGTTCTTTGACCTGAATGTTGGTTTGAAACAGGGGTGTGTGATGTCCCCGTGGTTGTTTACTGTATATATGGATGGAGTTATGAAAGAAATACTATCAAGAGCAGTGGAGGTTGGTGTATCGCTGAAAAGGGAGGGAATTGAGTGGAAGCTACCTATACTGCTGTTTGCGGATGATACAGTTCTGATGAGTGATAATGAATGGGAGTTGCAGGGTCTGGTAAATGAGTTTGGAACAGTGTGCGAAAAACGGAATTTGAAGGTAAATACGGGGAAGAGCAAGGTTATGGTCTTCGAAAGGGGTGAAGTCACAGAGTGTGAGATGAAGCTGAACGGTCAGGCTATGGAGATCGTCAACTCTTTTAAGTATCTGGGCAGTGTGTTGAGTAAAGATGGGACTATGGATGAAGAGGTGCGGGAGAGGGTACAACAGGGGAAGAGGGTTGTAGGAATGCTAAAAGCAGTAACAAGAAATAGGGTGGTCAGTATGGAAGTGAAGAAGTCCTTGCATGACAGTGTGGTAATCCCGACACTGACTTACGGAAGCGAAGCATGGACGTTGGTTGAGAGACTCAGACCAAGAGTGAGAGCAGTGGAAATGAATTACTTAAGGAGTGCGTGCGGAATTACATGGAGGGATAGACAGACTAATGAGGAAGTAAGAAGGAGGTGTGGTGTGGAGGTAGATGTGCTGGAAAGTGTGAAAAGGAACAACTTGAGATGGTTCGGCCATATGGAACGTATGGAAAGCGAGAGAATGACTAAGAGGGTGTACGAGAGCGAGGTGGAGGGACAGAGGGGGAGAGGTAGACCGAATATGAGGTGGAAGGATGGAGTGAGGAACTACATGAATGAAGGCGGTGCTGGTTGGGGGGAGGGGCGTCGACTGACTGGGGACAGAGGTGCATGGGGGCGGTTCGTTCGTGGCCACCCCTTCGGGGATCACGGCGTCAGGCAATAGATAGATAGATAGATATATTTGAACCCCAGTCGTAACAAATGGCGACCTTATCTAGGATTTGGTGAACCTACATTTATTAGCAGGGAACATTTGTTGTTTTGGAGAATATTTTGCGGGGATCAGCAAGAATAATTTTTTTTTTGCAACATAGTATAGCCCTTGAGTATTTCCGAGAATTTTTGTGTGTATATCGAGGTATAAGAGTTTGGGGTGCTTCTTTTCTGATTATTGTGGTGAGAAATTTTTGTGAGCATCATGTCTTATACCGGATCAGAGGAGAATGGAGACACAGTACGTAATGTCGAGACTGAGGAACAGCAGTATGATGAAAGGGTTAATCGGGTGAACTGTGAGGAGGATGCTAGGATATTTTTGCAATGGCCTGTTACTGCCGAGTGGTTGGAGGGTATGGAGCGGTACGGTCTTCAATGCCTGGCCACAGCTATCGGTCATGCGGGTACTAGCGGCATGACCAGGGATAACTTGATAACGTGTGTACTGGGCAGGGTGACTGGTGAGCGAGAGGGGTTGAGTGCTCAGAGCCCTTCGGCCATGCTTCCCCTACACTCGACTCCCAGCCATCCCAGTAGTTTGCCGACCCCGAGTACGCTTCCGCAGTTGGGTGGTGACTGGCAGGGTGGGTTGCCCCTGGGGGGACCACCGGTAATTTCAAACATTGTAGCACCTTCACCTCCTCAAGGGTTATCTCCAGAATTATTGCTTCAGCTCGAATTAGCTAAGATTGAAGAGAGAAAGGCTATCAGGGCAGGTGAGCAGCAAATAGAATTAGCCAAGATAGAAGAGAGAAAAACTATCAGTCAGGAGCACATAGAGCTAGCAAAAATCCAAGCTGATTTAGAGTCGACTAGGTACTGTGCCGACATGGATGTAGAGAAGTCGCGAGTAGAGGCAACGGGACAGCGACTTGGGGCTGGTAACCGTGTTCATGAGCAGTCTCTCTCGCACTTATTGAAACTGGTTCCGGTGTTTGATGAGAGTGGTGTAACAGAATTTTTCACACGCTTTGAGAAGAAGTGCCAGGAACACCAGTGGCCAGAGAATAAATGGGCAGCACTTGTATCCTCTAGATTAATAGGCAAAGGTCTTAAAGCCTACGATGCGTTACCTTTGGAGTTATGTATTGTGTACGAGGATCTCAAGGAGGCTGTCCTGAGGGCTTACGAATTGCAACCAGAAACGTACCGTTTGAAGTTCCGGGGTGTAACTAAGGGAAGAGATAGCACCTTTTTGGAACACGCCCGGGATTTGTCCGATGCTATGGGGAACTGGCTCCGATCTGAGAAGGTCACAACATTTGATGAAATTAAGCAGTTAATGATGTTGGAGCAGTTCTTTAAGAGCACGGGTGGTGATCTAACTTTGAACTTAAAGGAGAAAAACCCAAGAACTCTAGTCGAAGCAGCAGAAATGGCTGATCGACGGCTGTCGTTGATTCGGGGTTGCGGGTCCTTACAGAAGTACGATGTAAGTGCTAAGGACCGTTATCCTCCCCCTCTCCGGAACAATGACACATTTAAACAGAAGAGCCATGAAACTAAAACTGAATCCAAACCTTACACCACACCGTATGTGAAAAGTCAGGGGCCTTTTACATCACAGTATAAGCCGAAACCGAAATTTATGTGTTTTAGTTGCCACCAGGAGGGTCATAAGGCAAATGAGTGCCCTAGTCGACCTCCTCCGGCAGCCGTGTCTTTTGCTCACGGCATTGGAGTGTTCAAGAGGACATCAGAGTTTGTTAGAGGCATTTCTTCCGAGGTAAATACACTGCCAGTGCAGAAGGATCCGGAAGGTTTATTCCCTGTCCGTGATGCCTTTAGTGACCACAGGGGACTCGGTTGTGTAGAGTGGGGGGGTAGAAGACATGAGGTGAGAATTTTGCGTGACACTGGGGCATCGCAAACACTGTTGAGAAATTTCACTGGTAAACCTGTCAATACGGCGCAGGTGGTTGTGGTTCAGGGAGTTAATGCAACAAGGTCATACCCGCTTGTAAGAATGAAGGTGGAAGTTGATGGTGTGACTCGGGACCTGGATGTAGGAATTGTGGAGAAGTTACCTGTTGGGGGCGTCGACCTCCTTCTCGGCAACGACTTTGCGGGACCTACTTCTGAGGCTCCACCCTTGGTCGTTGCCGAGAAGCCGGCCGACGTGAGTAGGGAGGAGCAGGAGTGGGTTGAGAAGTGTCCGGTGCAGCCTATGGCGTGTGTTGTCACCGGAGATCCTGCATCCAGGGAGTCATATTCTGGTCAACAATCTTTAGATCAGCGGAGGAAGGGTACCGAGAAGGGGTTGGAAGTTGATGCGGTTGAGAGTTTAGTATCAACGGCCCTTCTCGGGGACTCAGTATTAGGACCAAATATCGAGTCTGAAGAAGACCCAGTAACTGTTGTGGAAAAGGCAGAGGATGGGCTTAAAAAGACGAAAGAGTTGAAGGAGGACAGTGATGCACAGTCGGGAGATGTGGCAACAAGGTACCCTGACGCGTACCCTATGAGAAATGGGTCGGCGAAGACAGTGGTCCGAAGCTTGCTGGTGTATTTTTCCCGCTATGGTTACCCGCAGGGGATTCAGTCAGTCCGGGGACCCAACTTCACTTCTAGCCTCTTTGTACAAGCAATGCCGCAGCATGGGATTGTTGGGGTTGTGTCATCTGCGTATCATCCGGAGAGCCAGGGTGTGTTAGAACGATGGCACTCAGCCTTGAAATCTGTGCTTCGTTGTTGTTGCTTTGAGAGTGGGAAGGATTGGGATCTTGGCCTTCCATGTGTTTTGTTTGCTGTGTGGGAGGTACCTGGGGAGAGTTTGGGATTCAGCCCTAATGAGCTCGTCTTTGGACACCGTGTCAGAGGGCCTCTCCATATGGTTGAAGAAGTATGGGAGGGCGCAGAAAAACCTTGTTCTATGCTCAAGTGTGTCCTCAACAGTCGAGAACGGATGTTGCGCAGTCTGGAGTTGGCTGGCCGTAATTTGACTAGCTCTCAGGCCCTCATGAAGGACAGGTACGACCTCAAGGTTGAACTCAGGGAGTTTCACGTGGGTCAGGAGGTGTTGATTCTACTGCCCCTTGTAGGTCACCCCTTATCCGTGAAGTACACTGGTCCTTATAGGGTGGTGGAGGAGCTATCGGACCTGGTTTACTTGGTAGCCACTCCAGACAGACGGAAGCGCAATCAGTTATGTCATGTTAATCCCATGAAGGAGTATGGGAGGCACCCCCCTGAGCCTCTCACTGTGCCTGTGATGACGTTTAGCAGTCAAGGTGGAGAAGGAGAACGGGACAGTCAAGCTCAGGTGGAGGATAACTGGAAGGATAAGAAGTTCAATTGGGCGCCTGAGTGCGAGATGGTGTTTAGAGAAGTAAAACACCTGTTGTGCACGCACCCGATCCTCAGGGCCCCTGACTTTAGCCTACCTTTCCAACTAGCAACGGAGGCTAGTGGTGTGGGGGCTGGTGCCGTCCTTATGGAAAAGGACGATGATGGGCTGGAGCATCCTGTTAGTTTCTGCTCGGAGAAGTACAATTCGGCCCAGGGGAGCTGCTCTGTTGTCGAGGAGGAGCTGCTGGCGGTTGTACTTGCTCTGAGGCATTTCGGGGTCTGTGTTCCAGCCTATGGTCCGGTCGTTGTAGTTTACCCAGATCATCGCCCTCTCAAGTTCTTGGACCAGTTTCACAATCGGAATATGAGGCTGACCAGGTGGTCACTAAGGTTATTGGTATATAACCTGGACAACGCCGTATTGCCGGTTGTGACAACGTGGTTGCAGATGGTCGTTCAAGGGTATATGATCCTGGGTAGATTGACACACGGGTAGCCTCCTGCTTTAGTTTGAATGGTATTTTGCGCTTGGTGCTTGTTGGCTCGCGGTTGTAGCCCAGCGTATTGGGTCGTAAAGCAGGAGTTGAGCATTTGGTATAGAAGAAAAAACTAGGCTTGCCCCTATAGTGCAGCCGAAATAAACAAATTATAAACATAAAAATCAAATAAAAACTTTCGTTGATAGTTGAATTTTTTCAGTATGTTATAGCAGTAATTCTGAGTTGCACTCCTCTCAGAATGCTGGGCTAGAGAAGCTCGCTCTTGAGGAGCATAACTACATATAATTTAACCTATTGTGTTGGGAGGGTTATAATTTTGAAAAATGTTTTGTTAAAGAACTGTGCCAGATATTTTACTGCCGCTGGGTGATGGGAAGTGGAGATACAGCATGGGTTCTGACCATCAGATTTTTTGTGAGCCTTGGGGCCTCTGAGAAAAATCTTGGGGGGGGTGTGACGTTAACCATTCCGTTAGAACCGCATGGCTTGTCCTACAGTGACTCACTAGGATCGCCAGGGCAGTGGATGGGGCTACAGTTTATGTATTAGAGTGTGCTTTATTTCATATGAAAGCTCGTGTCATGGGCAGTCCAGAAAGGCTCTTTGTTTTCACCCATGTCAAGGCTTTATATATTTAATTGTAAAGTATATGTTTTATCATTAACTAGTAATGATGGGATCTGGGAGAGAGAGAGAGAGAGTAGAACAGAGTGAGAGGGGGCGCGCAGTGTTTTTTGTCCCGCTCGATGACGTCACGGCTGGCTGCCTCGCGGGGGTTGGTGGAGAGAGGCCCTTACCATGCTGCAAGCTCTTGCTAGTGGTTAGATGACTTGTAACCGCTTTTTTCCCACGCGGCTCGAGCTAGTGCGAGTATATGTACAGTTCCTCGCCACTCTCTCCCTTAGATCTGGTTTCTAGAACGCACCCATCTTTTTTCCCTTGCTATCTATCCCCGCTCCGTACCTGAGAATCTTTTCCTCTGCCTATCTCTCTCATTTTCCATATCTTCCACCACCTTTTATTAATATTATACCCCCTCTGGTTAACTCTGCAAAATCAGCTTCATGCTGGCCAGTTGTATTGTGTGTTAAGGTCTGATATAGCCTATGTATGTTAGTTGTTAAGATAAGTGGATCACGAAGCATTGGTTGGCATTTATATTGTTTAGTACTGCTTCCTTTAGTTATTAGTGTTCTGCTGGATTAGATAATGCTAGACTAGGAGTCTGATATTCTAAGGTATTGTTTCCTATGAGTGCTGGCTTCAGTTAAAAGCGGCACGACATACCTGAGAACTGGAGTTGATTGAGTAAATTCTAGTCTGTGTGCCATTGAGAGTAGAGCATGCACGAATGAGGGCTTTTTGCCTATACCATTCTGCACTGTTCTAGTCTTGATTGTTTGTCTTTGAGGTACGCCAGGAGAACGCTTAATACTTCGGTATTAAGGTTTCTCAAGAGAGCTACCCTTCATTATAACGTAATATTTGACGCACAGACTTGAGATTTGCACTAGGCTATGCGGCATGCCATGCGCACCAGTATCTCGTATCATTGACTCTAGCTAGACTTTATCAGTCACAGTAGACATTAAGTATATTAAACCAATTACTCTTTTTATGCATACCCTTTTATGATTACACAAGCATTTCGCAGCCTAGTTTGATGTATGGAGACACAAACGACTTAGGCTCTTTTTGTTGATAGGAATACTGCATTGTCGTGGCGATTATTATTATTGTTGTAGTGTTTAGGATATTCTTGGCTCCGACGGCATTATATATTCTGCCTTTTTGTGTGCATAGCCTGCACGAGCATTGTTCCGCTGCCTGCCTTTTTGGGTTCCATTTCCGATACGAGCATCTTTATAGCATCTAACATTTAAAGAAGATTCCTTGTTAGTGTTGAAGGACTTTAGTGCACTTTCTTTCATGCAGAAGTGCCTGACATTTATTGATTAAAGTAACGTAAGCTGTAACTTCTCTTACCACCTTACTTTGCATACCATAACCAAGCACCTTCGGTTATAGGTAGTAATAGGCTGTTTTCACATAACATTAAGCCTAGAGTAGACGCACATTTATTGAGAGTTTTATAGCCTATTATTGCATATAGAACTCTGTAGAGTATTTGTGTTCTTTGTTCACTGGGGATATACATCAGAGGTTGGAGCTAGCGCTTTCCGTTGTAACATTTATGCCATTACTAGTCCAATGAATAAGAGCCCTGATATATTTGAACCCCAGTCGTAACAATAGTCACATATCAAGCAATATACCAACATACCGAAATCCACACCCTTACAGGTTAAAAGTAAGCCCGAAAATGTTGTGGTATTAAAATAAACATGTTTAGCTATATTTGCGTGTAATTTATCCTAGTGTCGGTTTTATTTCTGATGGCGGTAAATTGAATCCCTTAACAATTGATTCCTCCATATTTAATGACAATATTTAAAACTACTACACATCTATGCCATATTAATGCCAAGTCCTCATAATTAACAACCTATTTCGCTATAAATTATTCGTAATAGTTGAGATGAGGACATGACAATTTACCATCAGCTGAAAATATACAGATAAATCACGGTAATATGAATATCAACACAAATGTATGACGATTATAAAATAATTGCCACATACTAGCAAAGCATAACTCATGGTTATATAATTGTTAGCCTATATGTCAAAGCTCATTACGTAATTAATCGGATATTTGCAACTTATCAACGAATTCCAATACTTCCCTGCTCTCACCTTAACTTATCACACCCTCCTTTCCCACTTCGCTAACACTTCTACCCCCATTCCGCAAACCATCACCCTCCCACCATCGCTTACTTCCACTCCCGTCCCCCCCCCCCCCCCTTCCCGCCACCACCATAACTCTCCTGCCAGAAAGAACACACCAGTGGTTCTCCGTGACTGAGTAGATTGGCTGAGGCGGCGTCGGTTTCGTATGCTAGGAACTGTACAGTCGTCAGGATTAATTTGTTTCATTTCCCCTGGACTAGGCGTTAATAGCACTGCACGGTGGAGGGGTATCCCCTCTACCTCCTTTCCTTGTTGGTTCCATACCCCCACCAAAACCCTCCCATTTTCTCTCCGGCCCCAGAACTACACCCACCCTCCCTTCTCTGGCTCTCACCCAGCTACTTCTGGACCTCACCAATTGCATGTATTATGAACAACTAATGAAGGAATGCAATGTATCATAGGTAGAGTTAAGTATGAGCTTTACTAAATTTGAAAGCAAGAGAGAGAGAGAGAGAGAGATAGGGAGAGGGGGGGGGGGGGGGTAATGTTCGACGAAAACCTTACATATTATGATTCGAGTGATTCCTACTGATACATTTAGGCCTACCATTGAAACCTGAAAGCTTCATACCGATTCACTGATGGTTTAATACTGTTGAACTATCATACTCTAGTAAAACTGCCAAACTAACCCACGCGAAGTTGCATTTCCTTTTCATCGTTGTAATGGCTCAGGCTTGGCTACGTAACAAGCTTGACACAACGAATACTGTGTGTGTCAATTCCTCCATGAGTCTCTCCCATCGATAAACACACAAAATATTTATTTGTATACAATTATTTAATACAAATATAACTACTTATTAGCACCGTATACAAGAACTAAACATTTGCTTAATAATTGTCTCCACAAATCTCACTGCTTCCAGACAATTCAGGATTCATCAAGTGTAAACAGCCAATTTGCCAATACATGCTATGAATTATTGCCGAGAATGTGCCCCGTGAGTCGGCCATGTGACTGCATTACGTGAATTCAACACTCTTAACATAGCTATCTACCCAATCATTAGGCCATAATTGCTTTCCTATTTGACCATAATGTAAAACTACTCTATATAAACGGGACACAAACTACCCTCGGGCAAGGTACTGTACTTTTAGAAAAGAGGCTCCAGCTTTGAAAATATTACTTGATTTAACCCTTGTCTGGCGGCGCCGGACTTAATTCGGTCTAGAGAAGAAAGGACTATGTGGCGACCGACTTCAGGCGGTGTGCAATTTTGAGCAATATTTGGCTCTGAGAGATAGATAAGCGGTGGGAGGAGCGTAGGTCGGCTCTGACCGTTCGGCGCGGCTCCCGCGCCAGCACTGGGCCCACCTCCACACACACCCACATTCACTGCCTCGATACACAGGGAATTATGTAAGGAAATTACCGTATTTTAGGGATTTTTCCTTCGTCTTGCACGATCGTTGCAAGAGAACGTGTGGTCATAGAAGGATGGTTCTGGTGTCATTGGAAAGCTCAATTATCGCCCTTTCAGGGATACAAAATTGTATTACGCTCTGGCTCTTGTTTATGCATGAAAAAGAGCACGGAAACAAGGTCAGTTAGGGTAAAACCACCCGCTTGGCGGGTAGTAGAAGTTACTGACGGGCCCGCTCGTAAAGCGTTAAACAGGCTAAATAATCCTGAAGGGTTGATAACCAATATACAGTATGCCTATATATACTGTACCCCTAGGGCACTCTTACGTTCATCTATCCATTAGGGTGGGTCTTATTTTAAAGTTCCCTTTAAGGATTTATTCATATTGTCACCTTACCCTTAAAACCTTGCCATAAGGTTACTCTATTTTATCAGGTATCTTGTGTTGTAACTAGGTTAAGGGGGGCATCCGCTATGGTTATGTAGCAATATGGGTTGAAACATAGCAAATTGTGTTAAATACTCCCTGAGTAATGGCAAGACATAGAATATCTACTCCACATAATAGTATTGAAAGCTTCACGAATATTCAAGCTTATTCTCTTGAGATAACTTTCAAGATAATTGGAATTCACACCTGTTAAGAATAATAACTTAATAACTATATGTATAGCGCTCATTTATTATATCCCAGACTAACTACTAGACTTATAATATTGAACTGATCTATAATTCTTCTACTACAATACCACTCTGTAGAACAGCTTCGTGTATAACCAAAAAATATCATTATACCTTATATATAATTATATAAGTGTGTATTTCTACCCCTCATATCTGGTATATCCATATCATTATGCAGTTAACCCTACTAGTAAAGGTAGTAATTAGCACCTACAGGTTAGGTTTCGTTTATTTCATATTTTTAATGTGCGGAGATGGTGGTCGAGAGATGTGTGTGAAATACTTCATTCCTTCATCAGGTGTTCAGAATAAATGTAAACGGTGAGGTGCCAGAAGTAGTTCCTAGCTGGGTAAGAGCGAGAGAAGGGAGGGTGGGTGTAGTTCTGGGGTCGGAGAGAAAATGGGAGGGTTTAGGTGGGGGTATGGAATCAACAAGGAAAATGGGTAGAGGGAATACCTATCCACCGTGCAGTGCTACTAACAGGGAAAATGAAACAAATTAATCCTGACGACTGTACCCTCGAGTTAAAGTGCCTGGACACACAGAGCTTGAAGAAGTCCAAGTCGTAGGATGAGGGAAAGCCAGAATGAGGGATAGAGTTCCAGAGTTTAGCAGTTGAATAGAAACATTATTGGGAATAATGATTTACTCTTGGATTAGAAAGCTGGACTGAATATGGGTGGGATTGTGTGGAGAGGCGGGTGCCACCCACTCTTTGCAGTGGTGGTCAAAACATTTACATTCCAGGTGTTGTGCCGGGTATTGATAGCTTATTTCCCGTGATACAGTCCGTAAAACAATCCAGTTCTGGTTTGATGGACTTAAATATACTTGACAGGGACGTATCAAGTAGGTTCTAGATACAGTAAAAATGGTATTCAAAGGTTCAATATAATACTCAATAACAACACCAGGAAGAACATATACAAAAGTTTTATTTAATAAGCATAAGATTATGGTAATGGTCAGGATCATAAGGGAGGATCCCACAATAGTAACAAATATATATTGTCCTTACTTCAGAACAATGTTACTGATACCAGAATAACTCAATAGTGAGAGTCTAGCGTTAAATCAGATCATGTGGAAAACATACATAGAGACATAATGTACAAGAATCAATTTTAACCTTCAATGCAATAATAAATGAGAGGCAAATATCTTCCGTTTTCAAAGAGACTTCAATACCCTAGATAATGATCCTAAGGTGACTATGATAAGAGTTGAGGTTATAAAGATACTGTCACAAGAGACAATGTGAGTCACGCGTGGGGCTCAGCTGACCCTTTTAAAACTGACCGCGTGAGCTTGCCCTCTGGTCAGGTCACCGGGAAGGTCACCAAGTGAACTGAGATGGTAAATAATACTTTTTCTAGTTAATGCAACTATGAACCTAGCTGCAGTGCGATGTTAATTTACTTTACAGGAAAAGGCTGAGATTATTAATTATAATAATTGAGAAGTATCAAAATCGCTCTCAAGGAAGTTATATCTTATTACGGAATTATATTACTTGAACATATGCTACGATAACGAACCGAACTTAGGAATTCATGTTTCTATATTTTTCTTAGAAAAAGCAAAGTAATAACGTGAATTTAACAAGAGTGAAAAGGTAGTTCTAATAGATCTACTGGTTGGTATAAATTAGATCAAGATATAATCTTCAATATTCGTACTAAAGATGACACACGAAGATAAGCAAAATACTAACTGAGTTCCAAAAGACTCAGACTTGAATGAATACTTATAGTTTTAATCTCAAACAGTGAGAACTGATTGACTAACAGATATCGATCGGTAGATCGTACTTAGTAATTAAATTGGCGCTAATGACGAAGTTTAGCTCATTGATATTTAACGCAACATCAGATTCGCTTCTGAACTAGTTAACAGGGTGAGGTAATTAAAATGTACAGGCACAATTAGTACATAGGCGTAGGCGACGAAGTCCTACTCATTGATACTTAAAACAGGCAGTACCAGGTTCGGGCCTGAACGGGTTAACAGGGCGAGGTGAATAAAATACACAGATACAATTAGTGTAAGGTGGATGTAAATGACACGAAACATGGAGGAAAGAATTCCTAAACACGGTATTCGAAATATCACAACATCAAGATTTACAAGAACATAAAAGCACGTCTGTAAGATATATTTCATATGCGATTACTGAAGAGATTTTAGGAATTACACTGAGCACTCGTTGGAAAATTGGGCGTAGGTTCTAGCGATTATATAAATGGATTGATCACGGAATATATTGGGACTTCAACTCACAAGTAATAAATCAACATACAAGTAGTCAGTAAATCTGCGAGCGTGGGGGGCCTGAATATATGTAAATGACACTGATATGTAACGTATACGTAAGTTATAAATTAAATCAAGTCTTGAACAAGAGTCAAGGAATTAAAACAAGAGTAACACTGGAATACACAGGTTCAGAAGGATGAAACTTATTACGCAAGTACGGGATCTTGGGCACATATCACAAGTAAATCAGGGCACAACACGGTTCACATATTTACATAATCAATACCTCACAACAATAACCAACAGAAAAAGACACAGAAACACTTAAGTATTTGGGAGGGCAGGGGGACGAGAGTGCTGGTCTGGCCGGCGTAGAGGGTCGTAGCCAATCTTGCACAGCTGGTTACCTCCTCGAGCAGGGGTCCTCAATCTAGTCCTGGTTACGTAATTCGAACAGGGGTCCTAGGTCCAGGCCTGTTTACGTAATTCGAGCAGGGGTCCTAGGTCCAGGCCTACGTCAATAGCTCGAGCAGGGATCCTCGGTTCAGGGCGCCAGGCAACAGACAGGTGGCCCTTCAGCAATCCGGAAGGGGGGCCAACGTCCAGGGGGCACTCTCGAGGGGGGAGGGGGGGGGGGGCACCGTAGCAACACTGACCTTAACTAGGCTGTCCCAAGGAGGTAATGCCTAGTCAGTAAGTGAGGTGGTGAGGGAGGGGAGGGCACCGTAGCAACTCTGACCTTAACTAGACCGTCCCAGTGAGGTAATGCCCAGTCAGTAAGTGAGGTGGTGTGTGCTTTCCTCAGGTTTTTCTGAGGTCCTATGCAAATATTTTCTTACTTTAGGTGTCAATGAACTCGAGGGATAAGGGGTATAGAGGAAAGAGGAAAAATGGTTGTTGTGAGGTACATATACATTCTAGCCTTGAAACTCAGGTATTATCATATGGGCCTGGTTCCAAGGTAATATTACAATATTACATGGGGTGCTGGAAGGTTGAGGGCTGCTATGAAAAATAGAAAACACTTAAAACTAAAATTGGAGCAGCTGTCTTGCAGGTCTTCCAATTATACTCAGACATACACATAGGGGATTGTAGTTATATCCTCGGGGGCCTGGAGTAGTCAGGCGTCATCAGGTCCATTTGTTCCTGCAATATCCGGGGTGCTGGTGAGTAGATTGCATAAGGGAGTGCTCATCATATTCCAAATCCGGCGGAACAATACAGGGAGCGTCACTTCTGGTGGAGGCTACGTAAAAGGAGGGTTCTAATTGGTGTTCCCAGGGCAGTTGTGGTTGGCTGAGGATGGTGGCTTGTGACTGGCTGAGAGAGTCTTTAGTTTTCTTAGATGGCTGGGGGTGTGAAAGAGAACTGTGGAATGGGCGGCTGGGCATGGTCAACTCAGGTAGATTCCGGCAGACTTGTAGGAGGGACTCAGGTAAACGTCCTCGTCGTCTGTCCTGGGGTTTTGAGGTTGCCTGAGTGGTTATGCTGGCCACTCTGTGTATCGTTGGTTGGGGGCCCGTCATCTCACCAGATATTATCACTACCGACGTCAAATGCAGATGCAGAAAGACTTTATTCATATGTCCCTCCATTATGCCATTAATACTCTTATCTGAGTGTGTGAGAGCTGTGGGTGGTATAAAATATTTAGAGCCCTCCCAGATGATTGATTTCTTCACACACTACTAGTACAAAATCTATTTAGTTGATGATGCACCTTTTGTTTTGTTAAGGGATGTTAGACAACACTATGTTTCCGAACATATTAATAGGAGACAATTATGTACCTTTCACTAATATATTAATTATTCTATCTATCTATCTATCTATCTATATGCTCAGGCCCAATCCCCATTTTGGGGGTAGCCGACTCAAGACAGAGCAAGAACAGGGAAAACACAAAAACAACATAAAACAACAAATAAACACAGATAAAAAACACAAAACTCACACACATCCAGGTCACCCAGGAGAAGACCCAGAGACCAGGGTCACCAAGGTTGCTCCAGCACTCCCCCGGCCCCCGACCACCCGGAGAGGTTCCGATCTCGGCAGGCAGACATGCAGCGGAGCCAAAGCCACAAGCCCTCCCACCACACTTCCAGGCGCACCCTTCATATTAATCATCTCCCCGAGCCAGGCGCCTGATGGACTATTATCTAGTCCAACTTGCGCCCGACCCCTTACTTCAAATGACCACGTGTTCACTCAACTATTCACAAGCATTCTCCATTCACTCCTGTCCACCACCACTTCCCCTGCCTGATCTATAGTCATTCCTCTATCATCCAAAGCCTTTCTTACACAGTCTCTCCATCTCAATGGGGGTCTTCCTGCCCTTCTATCTCCCCTTGTACCTGACTCACATATTCTCTTTGTAAGCCTTTCATCTCCCATTCGTTCAACATGACCATACCAGCTCAGCACCCTTCTGTCCACTCTGGCTGACAAATGTTCCTGCTGCCCCACTCTCCTACGTATCTCTTCATTCCTCAATCTGTCTCTACGAGTAACTCCACACATACTCCTCAAGCAGCTCATCTCCATCACATCCAACCCTCTTTTCTCCTTTTTCTTCAGAACCAATGTCTCAGCCCCATACATCACTGTTGGCACAACAATTCCTTGATACAGTGCACTTTTTACTTTCACTCCGAGATTTCTCGTCTTCCACATACTTCCCATTGCTCCGAAAACCTTCCTTCCTTCACACACTCTCTGTTTTACCTCCACTTCCATACCTCCACTCCTGCTTATCGTTCCTCCTAGATATTTAAAACACTCTACTTGTTCCAATATTTCCCCATCCAGCCTCACATCTAGATTCACCCTATGCTCTCCCGTATTACACACCATTACTTTACTTTTATTTACGTTCACTTTCAGTTTCCTCCTTCCACAAACCACACCAAACTCTTTGACTACCTGCTGCAGTTTCTCATCAGAATCCGCCACCAATGCTGTGTTATCAGCGAACAGCAACTGATTCAACTCCCAATCTCTACCATTCTTTCCTACTAAACCCAATCCTCTTCCCATAGTTCTCCTTTTCACCTCCCTCACCACACCATCCATAAACATATTAAACAGCCATGGTGACATTGCACAACCCTGTCGCAAACCTACCTTTACCTCAAACCATTCACTCAACTCACCATTTCCTACTCTCACACATGCTCTGCTCCCTTCATAAAAACTCTTAACTGCTTCTAACAAATTTCCTCCTATTTCATAAATCCTTAACACCTTCCACATTGCTTCACGGTCCACACGATCATACGCTTTTTCCAAGTCCATAAAAGCCCAAAATATCTCCTTATGCTTCTCTAAATACTTCTCGCATAACTGTCTTACTGCAAACATCTGATCCACGCACCCTCTTCCCCTCCTAAAACCGCACTGTTCTTCTCCTATTGCAACTTCCGTACACTTTATTATCCTCTCTATCAACACCCTGCCATACAGCTTTCCAACCACTGACAATAAACTAATACCTCTATAACTTGAACACTCCTGCCGCTCTCCCTTCCCCTTGTACAATGGCACAATACATGCACTCTTCCAGTCTATTTTTTCATAATTTTTTTTAAACCACTCAGCCTGTGCATCCCCTCTTTGGACCCTAAACCAGGTCAGCACAGTCATCAAAGCGTCCGACTTGGTAGTCATTCAGCTACTTACTATTTCGGGGTCAGCACTCACACTCATCATCGTGGATTACTACTACTACATTGATTTTTATTTAATATTGTTCATACATTTTATTTTACAAGCATCAGATATTACTATTCAACACCATGCAACTTCAATCCAGTCTCCTTCCAATGCGACCCTCTGCCACTGCTGCCTCGTAGTCCACTTCTGCCACCGTCGCTGGTTGTGGTGCAGACAGTCTTGTTCCCCGCAGGCATAGTAGTGCTGATCTGAGCAATGAGAAAGATAGACGGCACCTCATCCAGGCTACAACGTGGCTCCTGGGCTGTTTCTTCTTCTCTGCGATGATTTCTGCAAGCCTTGAATAGAAGCACTGGGCCCTAGGTCCCATCCCTCCAGATGTGGTGAAGACTAGTGGGGTAAAGCTGCCATGACTCTTCCAGTCTATTGGTACCATTGACACAGCAAAGCACACATTGAAAAGTCTCACCAACCAATCTATTATCACATCTCCACCCTTCTTTATACACTCCACAGCAATACCATCCAAACCTTCTGCTTTTCCCGCTCTCATTTGTTTCACTGCTTCTTTCACCTCATTTTCCTCAATCCTTTCAGTCATTCCCTGCCACCTGGGTGGCCTGGGTAACCTATCTCCATCCACCTCTGCTTCAATCACTGCTTCTCTTCCATCTCTTGTGTTTAACAAAGATTCAAAATACTCGGCATATCTTTTCCTCACTTCAACTGGTTCCACTAGTAATTCTCCATTTTCATTTTTCACTGACTCTTCCCTCTTTTGTCCTCCTTTCCTTACTTTATTTACCTCCTTCCAGAACATCTTCTTTCGTTCTTCAAAATTCTCACTCAGCCTTTGACCCCACCTTTCCTTTGCATCTTTTTTCGCTTCTCTAATTTTCCGTTTTGCCTCTCTCCTTTTCTCCTTGTACCTCTCCCATACCTCAACACTACTATCCTAATTAATTATTGATATATTGAAATATTGATATACGGTACACTCCCATACCATAGTATCTAGCCCACTCATAAATATTCATTGACGTCACCAATTTCTAATTATGCAAGTATAACTCTGGAAACGAATTTATAATATAATTTTCTGTACATCAACTACAAAACTATATATACTATTTATTAAAAAGCAAGTTCTATCCAAAAATATGTCCAGATAGTTATAATTGCATACCAAAAAACATAGGGGGTCCACGAATTCCTATGAGTGGGACAGAGACTATGGTATCCGAGTGTACAATAGCCCACACTATTGGTAACTGTTTATTAGTAAACAACATTAGACTCAGGAAGTATTGGTTTTATTCGCCTACAACCTTGTATTTACTCACTAGGTCATCTGAATCTCCATGTTCTAAATACATTTACTGAGATATGCCAAATATCCTGTGTGTTATGCATTTTGTGTTGCATATACTGAGTTATAATGAAGTTACCCCCTTGGTACGTGCCTTCTGCGTATCGTAAGAGGCGACTAAAGAGGTTGGGTCGGTGGGCTTGCGACCCCCACCCGGAAAAAATACCTAAGCAAAGAAAAACAAACGAACAGCCTCGGATGCGGACGTACCCTATGTTGACGAACCACGACCGACTAAAGGCATTTCTTCGGACATTCTGAGAATGACTACATGGAATGTTAGTGGCATGAGTGATGGCACAAAAGAGAGAGAGGTTCTGGAAGTGCTAGTGAATGCCAGGCTGGATGTATGTGGAATGACAGAGACCAAATGGAAAGGTTCAGATGTGAGAGAGTGGGAGTGTGTGCTGGAGTGAGTGAAGGAACAGCGAGAGAAGGTGCGTGTCTGTTTGTAAGTAACAAATGGAAGGAATGTGTAAGAGAGAATGGGTCTGTGGGTTCAAGGATTGTGTGGGTGAGAATGAAAGTAGGAATACAAACGTGGGTGATTGTGTGTGTGTATGCCCTGACAGAGGATAAACTTAAAAGAAAGAAAGAGGAGTTCTGGATGAATGAGGAGGCGTGCCTGGAGAAGTTTGACAAGAACGAAAGAATATTTCTGATTGGGAATATGAATGGTAAGGTGGGTGATAGGAAAGTTGAGGGAGTGGTGGGAGGGTGGGGGGTACCATCAGAGGTGAATGGGAATGGTAGTGCACTTGTGGACGTATGTGTGGGGAGGAGGCTGTGGATAGCCAACACCTTCTTCCGACACAGAATGATCCACAGGTACACGTGGAAACGGGTGTGGACGATGAAGGATATGACAGTGGTGGAACGAAAGTCATTGATTGATTATGTATGTGTGGATGAACGAATGAAGAAATCTGTTATGGATGCTAGGGTGTATAGAGGTATTGGAGGGGGTCTGTCTGATCATTATGTAGTAGTAGCTAAGGTTAGGATACAAAAGAAGTGGGTGAGGAGAGCTGGAGAGAGGCGAGAGGAAGGTGGAATGGTGAGGAGGGTGGAGAGGTTACAGGAGGAGGAAATCAGGGAAGAGTACAGGAGAGCAGTAGAAAGACGACTAGGTGGGTTCGACCTGGAAGTTATGGAGGAAGTGGAGGAGATGAGCAAGGTGTTTAAGGATGAGATCTGTGCAGCATGTGAGGAGGTGCGTGGAGTGAGGAGAAGAGGGAGGGGAGTGAAAGGTACAGCATGGTGAACAGAAGAGGTAAAAATAGCTGTGGAAGAAAAGAAGAAAGCATATAGAGAGTGGTTGGGTAGTAGAGGGAATGAAGATTTCGAGAGACAGAAACGAGCGAGGTACGTGGAGAGTAAGAGGGTGGTGAAGAGAGTAGTGAAGGAAAGTACGAGAAGAGTAGATGAGGAATTTGGAAGGAATCTGAGTGTAAAATGGAGGGAGAGTAAGAAACTTTTCTGGAAAGAAGTCAAGAAAGTTAGGGAAGGTAGCAAGGGAAACAGTAAGGGTGTGAAAGATAAGAATGGGAGATTGCTAGCCGAGAAGCAAGAGAGAGTCGAAAGATTGAGGGAGTACTTCAATGAGGTGCTAAATGTAAGGAATGAAGAGCCAGCAAACATAGTTGGATATGGTATGGGAGGGAGAAGAAGAGAAGTAGTGGAGGAGGAGGTGGGGATCAGGAGGTCAGAAGTGTGGGAAGCCATGAAAAGAGTGAAGTTGGGGAAAGCACCGGGGACAGATGGAGTGTGTGGGGAAATGTTGAGGTATGGTGGTGGGATAGTGATCGAATGGGTATGGAAAATGTGCAAACTAGCATGGGAGAAGGGGAGTGCACCCGATGACTGGAAGACTGGCATAATAGTCCCCCTATATAAGGGCAAAGGGGAAAGAGAAGTGTGTGGTAACCACCGAGGAATATGTCTTCTAAGCCTAGTAGGGAATGTATACAGTAGGGTAGTGATTGAGAGAGTGAGAGTGAGAACGGAGAAATGGATAGGCGATGAGCAGGGAGGTTTTAGGAAGGGAAGAGGATGTGTAGATCAGATTTTTACCCTGAATTGTGTTGTGGAGAAATATCTGGAAAAGAAACAAAAGGTGTATGTTGCCTTTATGGACTTGGAGAAGGCCTATGACAGAGTGGATAGAGAAGGTTTGTGGAAAGTACTTCGAATATACGGAGTAGATGGCAAGTTGCTGAAAGCAGTGGAGAGCATGTATGAGGGTGCAAAGGCGGCAGTACATGTGGAGAGTGAGCAGAACGAGTTCTTTGACCTGAATGTTGATTTGAAACAGGGGTGTGTGATGTCCCCGTGGTTGTTTACTGTATATATGGATGGAGTCATGAAAGAAATACTATCAAGAGCAGTGGATGTTGGTGTATCGCTGAAAAGGGAGGGAAATGAGTGGAAGCTACCTATACTGCTGTTTGCGGATGATACAGTTCTGATGAGTGATAATGAATGGGAGTTGCAGGGTCTGGTAAATGAGTTTGGAACAGTGTGCGAAAAACGGAATTTGAAGGTAAATGCAGGGAAGAGCAAGGTTATGGTCTTCGAAAGGGGTGAAGTCACAGAGTGTGAGGTGAAGCTGAACGGTCAGGCTATGGAGATCGTCAACTCTTTTAAGTATCTGGGCAGTGGGTTGAGTAAAGATGGGACTATGGATGAAGAAGTGCGGGAGAGGGTACAACAGGGGAAGAGGGTTGTAGGAACGCTGAAAGCAGTAACAAGAAATAGGGTGGTCAGTATGGAAGTGAAGAAGTCCTTGCATAACAGTGTGGTAATCCCGACGCTGACTTACGGAAGCGAATCATGGACGTTGGTTGAGAGCCTCAGACCAAGAGTGAGAGCAGTGGAAATGAATTACTTAACACTTAAAGAGCGGGGCCCGACTTAAGTCCGTATCTAAAAAGCAGCAAGTTAGGAGCATTAGTAAGGCTTTTAAAGGGATAAAATTGAGTGCAAATGGCCGGGAGCACAGCAGGCCACACGACCGACACCCAGGGCTTACCGCCGCCCACTGACTCACGCTCCCTCTGTTCTTGAGAGGCCGGCAGTGTAGCCAGTAGTGAGCGTAGCTGGAAAAAATATGCCGTTATACGCTAAACTCCCATGTTGGTGGTACCACTGCATCAAAACGACGAGTGCTACGTAGCTCGTTCTGGTCTCATTTTGAAGCTTGTAGCGCCTAGTTTTTTGCTGAATACATTTCTTTTCATGCAGATACTTGATTGATCATTCAGGAGGGCCTGAATC
The DNA here is from genome assembly GCA_037953745.1 of Lithodes maja. Classification (NCBI taxonomy): domain Eukaryota; kingdom Metazoa; phylum Arthropoda; class Malacostraca; order Decapoda; family Lithodidae; genus Lithodes; species Lithodes maja. Next base: position 41,888 of record JBAKBP010017625.1, read on the forward strand.
TGCCCAAAATAGCCCAAAAGCCCCCGCTAGACAAGGGTTAAGAAGTGCATGCAGAGTTACATGGAGGGATAGACAGACTAATGAAGAAGTAAGAAGGAGGTGTGGTGTGGAGGTAGATGTGCTGGAAAGTGTGAAAAGAAACAACTTGAGATGGTTCGGCCATAAGGAACGTATGGAAAGCGAGAGAATGACTAAGAGGGTGTACGATAGCGAGGTGGAGGGACAGAGAGGGAGAGGTAGACCGAAGGAGAGGTGGAAGGATGGAGTGAGGAAGTATATGAACGAAGGCGGTGCTGGTTGGGGGGAGGGGCGTCGACTGACTGGGGACAGAAGTGCATGGGGGTGGTTCGTTCGTGGCCACCCCTTCGGGGATCACGGCGTCAGGCAATAGATTGATAGATAGATAGATAAATCATAACTAAACGAGAAAACTAACACAATCATACGTCACGGAGGAATGTGACGTTATTATTCAAGGTGGACAAACGGCAACACTTAAATTAAATGATACTCGCCACCTTAAGCCTACCTTGGGCACGACTTCTTCACCAACCTATTATGTTTTTGGGTATTGTGTATCATATTCTATCTACATGTACTTTATATAATTATAGTTTAGCTGTTGTTGCTTTTTCTCTTTTCTTGATTTCAAACTTTGTTATGATATTCTATATTATAATTAAATACTGTATATTTGCTTTAAATGCCAACATAATTAATTTATAATTTAATTTCTTATTGCTTAGGTATGATGATGACATAATGCTAATGTTGAAACGTTACAAGAAAACAGATGTATAGTTGTATTTAGTGCTTATCTAGTGTACAGAATATGCTGCTACAGATAGAAGAAGAGCAAGCTTAAAATTTGGCATTTGCAGTTCCACAGGAATGTAATTTAGAGAAAACATTGTGTTATATAGAAGTCTTATAAATATTACAACAATTTTAAATGTATTAGGAATGCACATAAATGAGAGATAACATGAGCCAAAATTGTGTTCACGCGATCGAAAACTCGTTGGTGCAGAATATTTCACAAAAAATTGTTGATATAATTGTGGAGTAGCTGTAGTAAATAATCCTATACAAAAGTACTGGGATAACTGTAGATCGCTGTACAACCGTGATATAACACTGATACCCTTCGGATAAAGGGTATTTGTTTTGTTTTTCTATATATTTATATATTTATTTATGTATTCTTTTAGTTTCCTCGCTCCATCAAGCTTAAAAAGACACCCCTTCGAGGTAAATTTGTACATTTTCGGTAGAATAATGTCCTGGCCGAAGGTTGCTTCCTCCTAATATTACAGGCTCACTGTCGCTCGCCAGGAAACACAATCGACACTTAAATGGCATGAAAGGTCCTAATATTGGAAAAGAAATGGAGTGAAAGGTTTTAGAATAGCCAAGCTAATGAAATAAACTTCTAAATATCTACAAAACTAATGGGGTTAAACATGAGGGAGAAAGGAGTCCAGAAAAAGCAGGCTGCTTGGTTAAGAACTAATAAGAGTTTGCTCTCCTTATCGGCGTTGCCGTATTCGTGTTTTAATAACACGCAGAGGTTTCGTACCTCTGTATGAATATAGAAAATAATGAATTATTATTTATAGTTAATGATACAGTGTACAGTTTTACTTAGTACTGCCACGGGATACAAATGGTGTTAGGCGTAATTAACCACTTGCGAGTTTCAGGCTATAAGGAAGTTGGAACCGTAAACATCGGTATTAAACAGAAATGCAATGATAATGTAGGTTTCCGATTGATACAAAGTATGAATAATTTGGTTTTATGCGTTTATAAATGTACTACAACCAAGTTTAGCTGGTAGTTCTGCTAAATATCGACGCTTACGGCTCCATCTTCCATATAGCCTGGAACTCGCAAGTGGTCAATTGGAATGTGTAAGTTTCGTTCTGCTTTTCAATACCTGTAATTATAAAACGGTCAATTATTATGACATATACATCGTACATTCACACGTTTACCATGACATCTACAACACACACACACACACACACACACACACACACATACACACACCTCCATGACAAACAGTGAACCAAGTGCTATGTCATCCCCCCCCCCCCTCCCTCCCTCCCTCCCTCTCGTACACAGGCCAGTACTGGGTTGAAGCCGCTTGAAGGTCATATTTCTTCTCAGTGACGGTCAGTCGCTCTCCTCTCCTCCTCCTCACCACACACTGGTCTAGCTTCACTACTGGCAGACACGCGCACGATTCATACATTGATAGTTTTAATTGTTGCAGTCTTCCGCTCGTTTCATCTGCGTGATGGTTGATACTGGTAGGATTATGTTTGTTGTTTGTTTGTTTGTTTTTGTGTTCCTCATGCATTAACCCTTAATTAGCGGCGAGCAACATAAGTCGAGTTAAATAAAGCTGGACTATGTGGCGGTGCTCGACATATATCGTGTGGCAATTTCAGCACGTAATGTTGCTGAGAGAGAGAGACAAGTGGTGGCAGGAGAGTAGCGAGCGTATGACTGCTCCAGACCACCGCGGCGAACCTACTGACACGAATCCCACCTCCTCCCTCCCTCTCTCACTCGCTATATACGGAATTGTATGGGGAAAGTGCCTAATTACATGCTTTGTGCACTCGCATTGCACGGTTATTGCAAGAAAACTAGCCATCATAAAAGGATCGTTATGGTGTCATTCGAAAGCTCTGTTTATGCCCTTTCAGGGATAGATACTTGTTTTACGTTCTGGGTCTTATTTAGGCATGAAAATGATCACGTAAACAGCCCTATTTTGGCTAAAAACACCCCGCTGGGCGGTACATATAAATAAACCGCATAGGCCGCTCGTAAGGTGTTAAGGGGATATGGGTCGTCTTTCTGGACACCTTTCTCCCTCATGTTTAGCCCTATTACTGTTCAGATTTTATGACGTTCGGTCCATTAGTTTGGCGATTCTAAGACCCTTCGCCTCCTTTTTTTTTTTTTGTCATTCGTGTCAATTAGGTGTGGATTTTTTCCTGGTGAGTGATAGCGAGCCTGTAATTTAGGAGAAATCAGCCTTCGGCCAGAACATTGCTCAGTTTAACTTACTATTGTTGTCATGAATTTGTTTGAAATATTTGAAGACCGATATTGTATCAATATATGCTCTAAAGATCATATGCAAATGTGTTTTAAAACCCTCGGCAAAACCTAATAAAAAAGTATGGTACTAAAATATCTCTTTCATATCATGGTTTGTCAATCCTGTAGACGGTACCAATTACTATACTTGCCATTTTCCTTCGTCTCCCGAGGTACTAGGGACATATTATACTAGGTGTTCGGTGAGGGATAGTTTAGTATCCCACATACTGGGTACTAGGGACATATACTAGGTGTTAGATAACGGCTAGTTTAGTATCCCACATACTGGATACTAGGGACATATACTAGGTGTTCAGTGAGGGCTAGTTTAGTATCCCACATACTAGGTACTAGCGACATATACTAGGTGTTCGGTGAGGGCTAGTTTAGTATCCCACATACTAGGTACTAGGGACATATACTAGGTGTTCGGTGAGGGCTAGTTTTGTATCCTTGATACCTTACCTTATGATACCTTATGATGTGTTCGCCACTCTTCTAGCGGCACCAAGGAGCGCGATGCCCCTCGTTATGGGTGGTGATTTGGTGCAGTAGACTGTTTGAAGCGACAGCGCGAGGATGGGCTCGTCTGGCACCTTTTGCAGTTCGACATCCAGGGCTCTCTTGAAGCTGTCTAACGAGACGTCCCTCATGTCTCTTACTCATGTGTTTTCGGACGATGGAGTTCATCTGAACCAGGTGGGAGCAGCACGTTTTGGGCGTCTTCTCAACGATGCGGTGAAGGATTTTCGGAGAAGAAATCGACTCGGCACAGGACAACCAGGAAGGAGGACCGAAGACAGCGAGGACGGCAACCTACAAAGGAATTAAATACTAATCCGTCAAGAACCGCGAATTTGGATAAATCTCCACCAACACGACCCAAATTCAAAACCGTCAGGGATAACGACCGAGGACCGAGGACAGCCATGAATGTAAATGTAGATCCGACCAGAACCAAAAATTCGATGAAAGAACGTAATGCGAGTTCTAAAACCGCAACTTTAAAGGTTTTCTATGCAAACGCTCGTAGCATACGCAATAAATTTTCAGATTTAGAGGAACTAGTGTTTACAGAAAATTATGATGTGATTGGCATAACAGAATCTTGGCTCAATACAGAAGATAGAGACTTTTTAGCAGAGTATTCACTTCCCGGTTATGTAATGTTTGAGAACAGCCGAATAAATAAAAATGGAGGTGGCGTTTTATTTTATATCAAAGAAAGTCTTAACCCGACCCTCGTGTCAAAACCTCAAATTGTGAACGTCGACACATCTTTTGTGCTAATAAAGAATAATAAAGGTACAAAAATAATACTTGCGTTAATATACAGACCTCCAGCTCAATCAGTGCAAACTGACCGAGAAATTTACGAACAAATTGCAGATGTAAGTAACTCGCAAGATACCGTAATTTTTGGCGACTTTAATTTACCTGTGACCAAGTGGGGCGATACTCTTACTTCACACTCCGGACATGACTTGTATACGAACTTGCAAGAGAGTTCGCTTTATCAATTTGTTCGAACGCCGACCCGTGGTAATAACGTTCTTGACATTGTACTTGCAACAAAAGAAGAATTGATAGAGAATTTGAATGTTGGTGATGAATTCAGTAACAGCGACCATCGTACGATAACTTTCACTTTAAAGTTTACTAGTAACGAACCAAATAGTAGCATCGAAAAAGTCCCTAATTTCAAGAAAGCAAACTTCCATAAACTTAGAGCTATGTTTAAAGAAACTGACTGGAGCTTTTTAATTAACAATAACGACATAAATACATCTTGGAAGTTATTCGAAACCACTTACCTAAAAGCAGTGCAAGACTGCATACCATCGAAAATACGGCGTCCAGGCCATAATAATAAGCCCAAATGGTGGAATAAAGATATTTCAAACTGCCTGCTTGCTAAAAAATTTGCTAATGATAGATTAAAATCCTCACAAAATGACGAAGAACGGGTGAAATTTGTAGAGCTACGACGCAAAGCCAAAAAGTTAATTAAGCAAAGTAAAAAGACCTTAGAGTTACATATTGCGAATCAAAGTAAAACAAACCCGAAAGAATTCTATAGTTATATCAGAAAGAAAAAAGTAGTTACTTCAACTGTTGGACCGTTAGTCGATGAAAAAGGAGAATACACCAAAGACGAAGTACAAATGAGTAATGCCCTCAATACCTTCTTTGCATCAGTTTTTACAACCGAAGACCTCAGTGATATCCCTACACCATCGCCGATTCAGATTGATAATTCAGATGTTCTAAACAATATCACCGTTACAGAGAGAGAAGTATTGAATTGTTTAGATAAACTCAAAGTAAATAAAACGCCAGGACCTGATACAATCTCGCCTAGAGTTCTAAAGGAAGCTAAGAATGAGCTCTCCAAACCACTGACATTACTATTCAATAAATCCTTGCAGTCTGGAACTATGCCTGATCAGTGGAAGCTAGCCAACGTAACACCGATATTCAAAAAAGGCAGCAAATCCCTACCCTGTAACTATCGTCCAATTAGCTTAACCTCAGTTGTATGTAAAATGCTAGAAACGGTCATACGAGACAGACTCGTAAATCACTTAGAGGAAAATAACATACTTAAAGATACTCAACACGGCTTTCGTAAAAAACGTTCCTGTTTAACAAACCTCTTAGACTTCTTCCACGATATCCTCAACCTCTACGATGAGAGTAAAGCTGTAGATATTATATACCTTGATTTTCAAAAGGCCTTTGACAAAGTTCCCCACAAACGTTTACTGCTAAAACTAAAAGCGCATGGAATACAAGACGGTGTGTTGAAATGGATAGAAAATTGGCTCAACAACAGAAAGCAAAGAGTAGTCATAAACGGTAAGGCATCTAAATGGACCAATGTAAGTAGCGGGGTACCCCAGGGATCGGTACTAGGACCAATTCTCTTTCTAATTTACATCAACGACATAGATGAGGGTCTCACCTGCACAATCTCAAAATTTGCTGACGATACAAAAATTGCAAATAGCGTACTCTCAAAAGAACAAGTTGACGATATGCAACACAATCTAGATAAATTGTCATGTTGGGCCCAAATTTGGCAAATGAGTTTCAATGCGGATAAATGTAAAGTACTACATGTCGGATACCTAAATGAGAAAGCAAACTATTCGATGAATGGCACTCAGCTTAAGAATGTAAACAGAGAAACTGATCTGGGAGTAACAATATCGAGTAACCTAAAACCGAGTCAACAATGTTCAGAAGTTGTTAAGAAGGCAAACAAAATAATTGGCTTTATAGGCAGGTCATTTGAGCATAAATCCAAAGAAGTTATCCTAACCCTTTACAATTCCTTAGTCCGCCCTCTTCTGGAATACTGCGTTCAATCCTGGTGCCCTTATTACCAAAAAGATATAAACAAGCTAGAACGAGTTCAACGTAGAGTTACCAAAATGATACCTAGCCTAAAGAACAAACCATACGAAGAGCGTCTTAGAGAATTAAATCTATTTCCTTTAACCCAGCGCAG
>JBAKBP010017626.1:0-48519 GCA_037953745.1 Lithodes maja
TCTCACCATTAATGATCAGATTTGCCACGATAAACGACAAATTTCAACCTACTTCAACTCCTTCTTCACCTCCATAGCAAACACACTTGCACAGAACCTACCTCAACCTCTCAATAAATACACGACAACAACGGCCACCTTTCGAAATTTCTACAGAGATAAAGACATACACCCAAACACATTTGGATTGCAAAATGTTACACCAAAATACACTTTTGACGAGCTGTCTAACCTAAATGTACATAAAAGCACAGGACCAGACAAAATTCCTGCCAAATTTCTACGAGATGGAGCCATTGGTATAGCAGGCCCCCTAACTCACATCATCAACTTGTCAATTAACACCAACACTGTACCTGCTGAACTGAAGGAAGCTATTGTAACCCCTCTATTCAAGAAAGGAAATAAACTAGAAGTTGGTAACTACAGACCAGTTAGCATATTATGTATTGTATCTAAAATCCTTGAAAGAGCGGTATACACCCAAATTGAACACTACCTCAAACAAAATGATCTATTCTATAAGTTTCAATCAGGTTTCAGATGCATGTACTCGACAGACTCCTGTCTCATCCACTTAATGGATCACATTCGTAAAGAAATGTCTAAAGGTAACTACACCGGTATGGTTCTTCTTGATCTACAAAAAGCGTTTGACACAGTAGACCATGATATCCTATGTAATAAACTACAAGCAATGGGCATAGGATCTGTGAACTGGTTTAAATCTTATCTTAGTGGTAGAACCCAAAGAGTCAAAATTGATGATAATATATCTGATCCTATGCCAATTAACTGTGGGGTCCCGCAGGGAAGCATCCTTGGTCCCTTACTCTTTCTCTGTTATGTGAACGACATGGAACTGAGCGTCTCATGTAAATTATTACTGTATGCAGACGACAGCGTGCTCCTGGTTTCAGGAAAAGACCCAATAAGTATTGCCGCTTCACTTTCCAAAGAACTAGAATCATGTAGTGAATGGCTAGTGGACAATAGACTATCTCTTCACCTGGGCAAGACGGAAGCCATCTTATGTGGAACAAAACGCAAACTGAAAGACATTGTGGGCTTCTCGGTCAACTGTAATGATATTCCTATAACAACAGTGTCACAAGTTAAATATCTCGGACTAAAACTGGACGCGAGTTTGTCAGGTGAAACAATTTTGGAATCTATCCTGAGTAAGTGTAGAGCACGTATAAAATACCTGTATAGACAGGTGGGATGCTTGCCCGCGGCGACCAAAAAGACCCTCTGCCAAGCGCTTGTTCAATGTCATTTTGACTATTCTGTGTCATCCTGGTACTCTGCATCATCTAAATCAGCACAGCACAAACTTCAGGTCACTCAAAATAAAATGGTTAGGTTCATGCTGAACCTAGGACCCAGATCACATGTTGGCCAGGAACAACTTCAGTCACTAGGTATGCTCAATGTCGCTGACAGGGCCAAACAAATCAGGCTCACGAATGCCTTCAAAATTTTCTATGACAGAGCTCCAGAGTACCTAAAGAATGATTTTGTTAAAGCAAATGAGAGGAGTGGACATAATACAAGAAACAGGATGTTTAATTTTAAGGTCCCGAGAATCCAAGGACAGGGTAAGCAAACATTCTACTTCACCGCCATCAAAGACTGGAACGACCTACCCCAGTCAGTCCGTGAAAAGAGAACACTGTATTCCTTCAGACGTAGCCTGAAGGAACACCTGAACCGGACAGCTGCGAGAAGGGAGCACCAAGCTTATGTCTACTACTAAATGCGACATAAGAGATAGACAAACCAAACTGAAATGATTACTGATTACGGATTACTGATATTTACTATAGGATGTAAGGTATCTTAAAATAACCCCCTAGAAATACTTTTCCTAAAGTATCCATTTCTTTATCCTCCTTTTTTTTTTCCCCCAGCTAACCTAATCCCACAAGGACCCCAATGGAAATACGCCTAACGGCCTTATTGGGCTATCCTTAGTTGGAATTATGCAAGGCTGGTACATGTCATATTTGTAACAAACTATGTGGTACCAACTCTGTAAATTGCTAACTGAATAAATATTATTATTATTATTATTATTATTACAAGAAAGAAACATTATATCATCAATGTTCGATAACATAATTTTGACTGCAACATCTAAAGGATATTTTGCATGGTTTTCGAAAATTAAACTGAAAACTGATTAATTTCGGTTGATTATTACTGATAAATGTCTTACTCGTAAGCTGAAAAACCATAGTTGTCGATACATTTTGAAGGACAAGCACTCCTGAGATACCAGTTGTAGTGTTGTGTTGTATTAAGATGATACAATACAATACAAATAATCAAGGACTGCTAGTCCACTGGCTTTGTTCCATCTATTATTATATATATTCCATATATAATGCATATTTCACGTTTATTTACCAAGGATTATTACCAATGATTGTTATCATCTCTGTACCCTTGACACTGGATATATTATTACACAGGATTGTTATCATCATCACTGTACCCTTGGCACTGGTTATATTATTACCAAGATTGTTATCATCATCTCTGTACCCTTGACACTGGATATATTATTACCAAGGATTGTTATCATCATCTCTGTACACTTGACACTGGTTATATTATTACCAAGGATTGTTATCATCATCTCTGTACCCTTGACACTGGTTATATTATTACCAAGGATTGATATCATCATCTCTGTACACTTGACACTGGATATATTATTACCAAGGATTGATATCATCATCTCTGTACACTTGACACTGGTTATATTATTACCAAGGATTGTTATCATCATCTCTGTACCCTTGACACTGGTTATATTATTACCAAGGATTGTTATCATCATCTCTGTACCCTTGACACTGGTTATATTATTACCAAGGATTGTTATCATCATCTCTGTACCCTTGACACTGGTTATATTATTACCAGGGATTGTTATCATCATCTCTGTACCCTTGACACTGGTTATATTATTACCAAGGATTGTTATCATCATATCTGTACACTTGACACTGGTTATATTATTACCAAGGATTGTTATCATCATCTCTGTACCCTTGACACTGGTTATATTATTACCAAGGATTGTTATCATCATCTCTATACACTTGACACTGGTTATATTATTACCAAGGATTGTTATCATCATCTCTATACACTTGACACTGGTTATATTATTACCAAGGATTGTTATCATCATCTCTGTACCCTTGACACTGGTTATATTATTACCAAAGATTGTTATCATCATCTACGTAACCTTGACACTGGTTATATTATTACCAAGGATTGTTATCATCATCACTGTACACTTGACACTGGTTATATTATTACCAAGGATTGTTATCATCATCTATGTACCCTTGACACTGGTCATATTATTACCAAGGATTGTTATCATCATCGCTGTACACTTGAAACTGGTTATATTATTACCAAGGATTGTTATCATCATCTCTGTACCCTTGACACTGGTTATATTATTACCAAGGATTGTTATCATCATCTCTGTACACTTGACACTGGTTATATTATTACCAAGGATTGTTATCATCATCGCTGTACACTTGAAACTGGTTATATTATTACCAAGGATTGTTATCATCATCTCTGTACCCTTGACACTGGTTATATTATTACCAAGGATTGTTATCATCATCTCTGCACCCTTGACACTGGTTATATTATTACCAAGGATTGTTATCATCATCTCTGTACCCTTGACACTGGATATATTATTACACAGGATTGTTATCATCATCACTGTACCCTTGGCACTGGTTACATTATTACCAAGATTGTTATCATCATCTCTGTACCCTTGACACTGGATATATTATTACCAAGGATTGTTATCATCATCTCTGTACACTTGACACTGATTATATTATTACCAAGGATTGTTACCATCATCTCTGTACCCTTGACACTGGTTATATTATTACACAGGATTGTTATCATCATCTCTGTACCCTTGACATTGTTTATATTATTACCAAGGATTGTTATCACCATCTCTGAACCCTTGACACTGGTTATATTATTACCAAGGATTGTTATCATCATCTCTATACACTTGACACTGGTTATATTATTACCAAGGATTGTTATCATCATCTCTATACACTTGACACTGGTTATATTATTACCAAGGATTGTTATCATCATCTCTGTACCCTTGACACTGGTTATATTATTACCAAGGATTGTTAGCATCATCTTTGTACACTTGACACTGGTTATATTATTACCAAGGATTGTTATCATCATCTCAGTACCCTTAACACTGGTTATATTATTACCAAGGATTGTTTTCATCATCTCTGTACCCTTGACACTGGTTATATTATTACCAAGGATTGTTATCATCATCTCTGTACACTTGACACTGGCTATAATTATTATTACCAAGGATTGTTATCATCATCTATGTACCCTTGACACTGGTTATATTATTACCAAGGATTGTTATCATCATCTCTGTACACTTGACACTGGTTATATTATTACCAAGGATTGTTATCATCATCTCTGTACCCTTGACACTGGTTATATTATTACCAAGGATTGTTATCATCATCTCTGTACACTTGACACTGGTTATATTATTACCAAGGATTGTTATCATCATCACTGTACCCTTAACACTGGTTATATTATTACCAAGGATTGTTATCATCATCTCTGTACCCTTAACACTGGTTATATTATTACCAAGGATTGTTATCATCATCTCTGTACCCTTAACACTGGTTATATTATTACCAAGGATTGTTATCATCATCTCTGTACCCTTGGCACTGGTTATATTATTACCAAGGATTGTTATCATCATCTCTGTACACTTGACACTGGTTATATTATTACCAAGGATTGTTATCATCTCTGTACCCTTAACCCGGCAAGCGCGATAGGCCTAACGGAAGGCTTTCTATAGCGAACGCGATAGGCCTCACGGAAGCAGGATTTTTAAAGGCGTACCAAAACGGCGCCACGCTGTCTAGCGAGTCACAAATTCCGCCACGTTTAGTGCGACATTGTACCTCTCGATGCCACCCACCACCAGCCGCCGCACGCACCCCACACTGTCTACACACGCAGTACGCTCTCAGTCATTATGGAGCCTACACGCTCCCGTGACTCGCTCCCTGTTGACTCGCCCAACCCTGTTGCTGGCGGTGTTAGTGCTCGTGGCAGGACACGAACACGTGCCAGGGACCCCTCCTACGTATATACTTCTGAGGAGGATGAGCCAGTGCAGCCAAGAAGACCTACACGTGCTGGGACAAGCACGACACGTGGTGGGAGAGGCACGACACGAGCAACAAGCACGAGGAGTGTGAAGAGGTCATTGTCCTCAGCATTTGCTCTGACAACTGCTACCACAACAACTACTGCCTCTACTGTTGTAGCAACGACGCCCACGGCGCCCACCACCACCACAGGAAGTACAAGTGGCCGTCCTGGGGATGCAGGAGCATCGGGGGTGGTAGTTGGAAGGAAGGGTAAGGGAAAAGGTCACCCTTATCAGTTCAAGAGGAGTAAGGTGACACCTCCCGCCTCTACCACCCCCGCGTTGCCGCCACCACCACCACCACCACCACCACCCACCACGGCCGCCCCTGCACCACTGCCCACCATGGCCGCCCCTGCACCACCGCCCACGCACGCCCACGCCCCTGCTCCACCACCCACGCCCACCCATGCCCCTGCTGATGTTGGAGGACCTCGTAGAGTTGTGACAGCCGGTCTAACGCCATCTAAGTTTGACGCCCTCCTCTTCCCTCCGGACTCCTCTGACGACGACGCTGCAGAAGGGGAAGCCTTCGATCCCAGGAACTATGGCTGGGGTGGTGATAGTGGGAGCGAGTCTGAGGAGGATGAAGACCGATATGAGGGAGGTGCAGAGGATTCGGAAGACGACGATGTACTTCTGCACCGTAGCCATGACCAAGACCTGTCTGACGACGACGAAGGTGCAGACGACGTGGCTGACGGAGGGGCTGATCCTGATCCCCCACGGCCGTATACGTTTGCCTGGTCTTAAGGGTCCCATTTCCAACCAGATTTGCACCAGTTCAATGGTAATCTGGCTGGTTCAACAGCAGACTGGCCCTGCAATGACCAGTCCACCGAATCTGACTTCTTCTGTGCATTTTTTGACCAGGAGGTATTATCTCATCTCGTTTCCCAAACCAATGGCTATTTTACCTGGGTGAGGGAAAGAATTGATATGATATCTCCTAGAGCAAGAATTCGTGCATGGATCGATACGACTGTCCCTGAGCTCCTTGTGTTCTTTGCGTTGTTGCTCATCATGCCTCTCTGCAGGAAGCATGTAATGGAGCATTATTGGAAGCACGACCCAATCATCAACACCCCAATTTTCCGGAAGTATATGGCTCGTGATAGATTTTTCTTGCTTCTGCGATTTTTGCACTTCGCAGACAATAATAATCCAAACAGAGCTGATAGAATATGGAAAGTTCGGGATGTGTTGACCATGTTGTTGCAAAGGTACAGGAAATTCTTCTACCCCTTTGCCAACCTGGTGATTGATGAGTCGCTCGTGCTTTTCAAAGGACGCCTGGTGTTCAAGCAGTACATCCCCTTGAAGAGACACAGGTTCGGGATCAAGATTTTTGTGTTGTGCGATTGTGAAAGTGGCATAGTGCTCGACATGATCGTATACACCGGCACTGATGTAGACATTCCAAAAGTCGGTGGCAACGACCCATTGGGCATGTCAGGGCACATTGTGAAGAAGATGCTGGAGCCCTACCTGAACAAGGGGCACACGTTGTACACCGACAATTGGTATACAAGTCCTGCACTCTGCCAGTTCTTCCACGACAACAAAACGGGGTCATGTGGGACTGTCAGAACTAACAGGAAGTTCATGCCTAAGTTCCAAGGCAATCGCATAGAACTGGACAACCCCTCCCACAGTGACACCGCTTCTGATGACGACTTGGCAGAGGAACAAAGGCGCCGCAGACAGCAAAGACCAAAAAGAAAGAAGAAAGAGCACTACAAACAGCTTGAGAAGTCGGGGAAAGTTCTGGCGGTAAAGTGGCTCGACAAGCGACCAGTCCACCTGCTTTCGACTGTCCATACAGGTGCCCAAGTGGACTCTGGTAAATTCCACTACCGTACCAAGAAGTCTATCCAGAAACCTGATATGGTGGTGGATTATACCAAGTACATGCGCCTTGTGGACAAGTCTGATTGCCAGCTTGCAGGCGTTGAGTGTCTACGAAAAACAGTGAAGTGGTATCACAAGCTTTTCCTTCACTTTGTTGACATCACGATGCTCAACGCGTACAACATGTGGCTGGTAAAAAAAGACATGGCCCCGAACAAAAAAATCAAGTTCAGGGAGTTTATTTACAACGTCGCCTACCAACTCCTCGAAAAACACCAACCAGTGTCCGGTCACAGGGGTCGCCGTGCAGTCAACCTCCCAGACAGAGTCATTGATGGATATGACAAACACTACCCTATCCACACCGAGCTATCTGGCACCCGGAGGCTGCAAGTACAGTGCCAGGTCTGTGCCCACTCCACCAGAAAGCCACCAAAAAGAAGCCGAGTCACATCAATGTGCAAGGAATGCAACGTTGGGTTGTGTTTGGGCGAGTGCTTCAGGGACTACCACTCACTCAAGTGCTACTAGGAGTGGTACCTGTGTCGCCCTGCCTCAGCCAAACTCCTGCCCCGCCCACCTACCTCACTACCTACCTCTACCTACCTGCCCGTACCTGACCAACGTGATCTCAAAACTCCTGCCTGCCTACCTACTTGCCCGTACCTGACCAACGTGATAATATTATCATAACATGTACAAATTATAGTTGTAGGATAAGTTCATATGTTTTGATATATACTGTATATATATATATATATATATATATATATATATATATATATATATATATATATATATATATATATATATATATATATATATATATATATATATATATATTATACAGTATATTATTGTATACAAGCAATATTTTCATTTATTATTTCAGTTTAATTCATTAGCCAGGCAATATTTTGTTTTATTTATATATATATATATATATATACCTATGTAATATTATACTTATGTACTAACCTTTTGTAACAACCTTTTGTAATAATAAAAACCAAAAAAAACAAACAAAAAACAAATAAAAAACAAATAAATAAAGACAAACAAACATACTTACGCTCTGCTATTCATCAAAGTTTTCGACTTTATGAATAGCAGGGCGTAAGTATGTAAAAAAAAAAAAATTTCAAGTGATATAAACACTCCAAAAATATCCCCATAACCTCTCTGGTTTCGAACCCACGTCTCTAGGCCTACGTCTCTAGGCCTACATCTCACTCAGTCCATCACTCTAACCACTAGACCATGACCGCTCACACTATACTGACAGCGATTAGTGCGTACGTATTTTCGGGCAGACGAATGCTTGACAAAAAAAATATATATATACCCTCGATACACTTGTGTATATCGAAGTATTTTGTATGTATAATACTTTTACATAACCTAACATATTCTATCATTACGAACAAACAGTAAAGAAATTTACAAGTAAATAAATAACCTTTCATCCATGAGTTGCAAGCAAATAGTGCGTAAAAATGGTGTAATGATATATCGGGTTACTCTAACATACTGCGCCATCCAAGAAGCTTTATCGTAGTTTACATTATAGCAACGACAACACAAAGTGTCTATAAGGTCTAAATTTGTCCATATACCCACGCTAATCTCACCTACTTACTGTAATCTGACCCTTTTGTCTCCAGCGCCACCCACCTTTCTCAATCCACCACTCTTATTTCGCCTATTATTCGTCCGTATGCCTCTCTGCGCTTCATTTATCAGTGTATATTATTCACATGGGCTGCCTTACTCATGAATATGAACAGGTGAAACCATAAAGGTGCTTTTTAGGCGAGATATAGAGCGTTGCTTCTCATCAATCGCACGTTCTTGCCTCCACCCTCTCTCTCTCTCCTCCCGCCTGGCTCACTCACACACACTCGCTCGCTCGGGGATGTCGTGCCTATCAGGCCATTTTTTTCAACTTGCAGCCACCGTAACTCCACACCCACATTTTTTTAGGGTGGATATATATATATATTGGCGGATGTGGCTGCTTATTTCCAAGACATTGATATACTTTTTTTTAAATTCTGTGAGATCGAATATTTTTGCAGAAATGCACAAATAACTACCCTAGCTCCTAGGGCAATTTAGCGCTTAACAGGTTAACACTGGTTATATTATTACCAAGGATTGTTATCATCATCTCTGTACCCTTGACACTGGTTATATTAGTACCATGGATTGTTATCATCATCTCTGTACCCTTGACACTGGTTATATTATTACCAAGGATTGTTATCATCATCTCTGTACCCTTGACACTGGTTATATTATTACCAAGGATTGTTATCATCATATCTGTACACTTTACACTGGTTATATTATTACCAAGGATTGTTATCATCATCGCTGTACAGTTGGCACTGGTTATATTATTACCAAGGATTGTTATCATCATCTCTGTACCCTTGACACTGGTTATATTATTACACAGGATTGTTATCATCATCTCTGTACCCTTGGCACTGGTTATATTATTACCAAGGATTGTTATCATCATCTCTGTATCCTTGGCACTAGTTATATTATTACCAAGGATTGTTATCATCATCTCTGTACCCTTGACACTGGTTATATTATTACACAGGATTGTTATCATCATCTCTGTACCCTTGGCACTGGTTATATTATTACACAGGATTGATATCATCATCTCTGTAGCCTTGACACTGGTTATATTATTACCAAGGATTGTTATCATCATCTCTGTACCCTTAACACTGGTTATATTATTACCAAGGATTGTTATCATCATCTCTGTACCCTTGACACTGGTTATATTATTACCAAGGATTGTTATCATCATCTCTGTACACATGACACTGGTTATATTATTACCAAGGATTGGTATCATCATCGCTGTACACTTGAAACTGGTTATATTATTACCAAGGATTGTTATCATCATCTCTGTACCCTTGACACTGGTTATATTATTACCAAGGATTGTTATCATCATCTCTGTACCCTTGACACTGGTTATATTATTACCAAGGATTGTTATCATCATCGCTGTACCCTTGACACTGGATTTATTATTACACAGGATTGTTATCATCATCACTGTACCCTTCGCACTGGTTATATTATTTCCAAGATTGTTATCATCATCTCTGTACCCTTGACACTGGATATATTATTACCAAGGATTGTTATCACCATCTCTGTACACTTGACACTGGTTATATTATTACCAAGGATTGTTATCATCATCTCTGTACCCTTGACACTGGTTATATTATTACTAAGGATTGTTATCATCATCTCTGTACCCTTGACACTGGTTATATAATTACACAGGATTGTTATCATCATCTCTGTACCCTTGACACTGGTTATATTATTACCAAGGATTGTTATCACCATCTCTGAACCCTTGACACTGGTTATATTATTACCAAGGATTGTTATCATCATATCTATACACTTGACACTGGTTATATTATTACCAAGGATTGTTATCATCATCTCTATACACTTGACACTGGTTATATTATTACCAAGGATTGTTATCATCATCTCTGTACCCTTGACACTGGTTATATTATTACACAGGATTGTTATCATCATCTCTGTACCCTTGACACTGGTTATATTATTACCAAGGATTGTTATCATCATCTCTGTACCCTTGACACTGGTTATATTATTACCAAGGATTGTTATCATCATCTCTGAACCCTTGACACTGGTTATATTATTACCAAGGATTGTTATCATCATCTCTATACACTTGACACTGGTTATATTATTACCAAGGATTGTTATCATCATCTCTATACACTTGACACTGGTTATATTATTACCAAGGATTGTTATCATCATCTATGTACCCTTGACACTGGTTATATTATTACCAAGGATTGTTAACATCATCTTTGTCCACTTGACACTGGTTATATTATTACCAAGGATTGTTATCATCATCTCTGTACCCTTAACACTGGTTATATTATTACCAAGGATTGTTATCATCATCTCTGTACACTTAACACTGGTTATATTATTACCAAGGATTGTTAACATCATCTCTGTACCCTTGACACTGGTTATATTATTACCAAGGATTGTTATCATCATCTCTGTACCCTTAACACTGGTTATATTATTACCAAGGATTGTTTTCATCATCTCTGTACCCTTGACACTGGTTATATTATTACCAAGGATTGTTATCATCATCTCTGTACACTTGACACTGGCTATAATTATTATTACCAAGGATTGTTATCATCATCTCTGTACCCTTGACACTGGTTATATTATTACCAAGGATTGTTATCATCATCTCTGTACACTTGACACTGGTTATATTATTACCAAGGATTGTTATCATCTCTGTACCCTTAACATTGGTTATATTATTACCAAGGATTGTTATCATCATCTCTGTACCCTTAACACTGGTTATATTATTACCAAGGATTGTTATCATCATCTCTGTACACTTGACACTGGTTATATTATTACCAAGGATTGTTATCATCTCTGTACCCTTAACACTGGTTATATTATTACCAAGGATTGTTATCATCATCTCTGTACCCTTGACACTGGTTATATTAGTACCATGGATTGTTATCATCATCTCTGTACCCTTGACACTGGTTATATTATTACACAGGATTGTTATCATCATATCTGTACACTTTACACTGGTTATATTATTACCAAGGATTGTTATCATCATCGCTGTACAGTTGGCATTGGTTATATTATTACCAAGGATTGTTATCATCATCTCTGTACCCTTGACACTGGTTATATTATTACACAGGATTGTTATCATCATCTCTGTACCCTTGGCACTGGTTATATTATTACCAAGGATTGTTATCATCATCTCTGTACCCTTGGCACTAGTTATATTATTACCAAGGATTGTTATCATCATCTCTGTACCCTTGACACTGGTTATATTATTACCAAGGATTGTTATCATCATCTCTGTACCCTTGGCACTGGTTATATTATTACACAGGATTGATATCATCATCTCTGTACACTTGACACTGGTTATATTATTACCAAGGATTGTTATCATCATCTCTGTACCCTTGACACTGGTTATATTATTACCAAGGATTGTTATCATCATCTCCGTACCCTTGACACTGGTTATATTATTACCAAGGATTGTTATCATCATCTCTGTACCCTTGACACTGGTTATATTATTACCAAGGATTGTTATCATCATCTCTGTACACTTGACACTGGTTATATTATTACCAAGGATTGTTATCATCATCTCTGTACCCTTGCCACTGGATATATTATTACCAAGGATTTTTTATCATCATCTCTGTACCCTTGACACTGGTTATATTATTACCAAGGATTGTTATCATCATCGCTGTACACTTGGCACTGGTTATATTTTTAACAAGGATTGTTATCATCATCTCTGTACCCTTGACACTGGTTATTTTATTACCAAGGATTGTTATTATCATATCTGTACCCTTGACACTGGATAAATTATTACCAAGGATTGTTATCATCATCTCTGTACCCTTGACACTGGATATATTATTACCAAGGATTGTTATTATCATATCTGTACCCTTGACACTGGTTATATTATTACCAAGGATTGTTATTATCATATCTGTACCCTTGACACTGGTTATATTATTACCAAGGATTGTTATTATCATCTCTGTACCCTTGACACTGGTTATATTATTACCAAGGATTGTTATCATCATCTCTGTACCCTTGACACTGGTTATATTATTACCAAGGATTGTTATTATCATATCTGTACCCTTGACACTGGATATATTATTACCAAGGATTGTTATCATCATCTCTGTACCCTTGACACTGGTTATATTATTACCAAGGATTGTTATCATCATCTCTGTACCCTTGGCACTGGGTTTATTATTACACAGGATTGTTATCATCATCTCTGTACACTTGACACTGGTTATATTATTACCAAGGATTATTATCATCATCTCTGTACCCTTGGCACTGGTTATATTATTACCAAAGAATGTGAACAGCATCACTGTACACTTGCCACTGGTAATATTATTACCAAGGATTGTTATCATCATCTCTGTACCCTTGACACTGGTTATATTATTACACAGGATTGTTATCATCATCTCTGTACCCTTGACACTGGTTACATTATTACCAAGGATTGTTATCATCATCTCTGTACCCTTGACACTGGTTATATTATTAAAAAGGATTGTTATCATCATATCTGTACCCATGACACTGCTTATATTATTACCAAGGATTGTTATCATCATCTCTGTACCTTTGACACTGGTTATATTATTACCAAGGATTGTTATCATCATCTCTGTACCCTTGACACTGGTTATATTATTACCAAGGATTGTAATCATCATCTCTGTACACTTGACACTGGTTATATTATTACCAAGGATTGTTATCATCTCTGTACCCTTGACACTGATTATGTTATTACCAAGGATTGTTATCATCATCTCTGTACCCTTCTATCTATCTATCTATTGCCTGACACCGTGATCCCCGAAGGGGTGGCCACGAACGAACCGCCCCCATGCACTTCTGTTCCCAGTCAGTCGACGCCCCTCCCCCCAACCAGCACCGCCTTCATTCATGTACTTCCTCACTCCATCCTTCCACCTCTCATTCGGTCTACCTCTCCCTCTCTGTCCCTCCATCTCGCTCTCATACACCCTCTTAGTCATTCTCTCGCTTTCCATATGTTCCATATGGCCGAACTATCTCAAGTTGTTCCTTTTCACACTTTCCAGCACATCTACCTGCACACCACACCTCCTTCTTACTTCCTCATTAGTCTGTCAATCCCTCCATGTAACACCGCATGCACTCCTTAAGTAATTCATTTCCACTGCTCTCTGTACCCTTGACACTGGTTATATTATTACCAAGGATTGTTATCATCTCTGTACCCTTGACACTGGTTACATTTTTACCAAGGATTGTTATCATCATCTCTGTACCCTTGACACTGGTTATTTTATTACCAAGGATTGTTATCATCATATCTGTACCCTTGACACTGGATATATTAATACCAAGGAATGTTATCATCTCTGTACCCTTGACACTGGTTATATTATTACCAAGGATTGTTATCATCATCTCTGTACCCTTGACACTGGTTATATTAATACCAAGGATTGTTATCATCATCTCTGTACCCTTGACACTGGTTTTATTATTACCAAGGATTGTTATCATCATCTCTGTACCCTTGACACTGGTTATATTATTACCAAAGATCCATTAAGTACATGACTTACACTACTATTTATTTTATCTGTGACTGGATAGCGACTATTATATTGTACACTTGCATCATCATAATATATTTATATATCTGTATCGTTCTGTACGTGTAATATTTAATCTCGATCGGAATTGATTACTTGCATAATATTGTTTATAATATTGTACAGAATCTCATTAAACGATCAAAACAGTATTGCCTTGAGCCTTAAGTATGGATATGCTCTCTCTCTCTCTCTCTCTCTCTCTCTCTCTCTCTCTCTCTCTCTCTCTCTCTCTCTCTCTCAATAGTCTGTTTCAGTAATGAAGTTTAAAACCCTGAACCGAGTTCAGCCAAGAGGCTAATTTTTTACATTCCGGTCATAACCCCAACAAATGGTGCTCCAAACCGCTACGTAAACTATCTTGAGAGACCCATGATTCAGGTTCGAAAACAGGCTAAATAGGTTATATGCACAAATCAAAACCTCAGTATCAATAAAGTATCTAACTGTACTCTGATGCAAAGGGATATGTCAGCCAAAACTTTTCGATGACATATAATGCACAATGCAATCTTTGAAACATCTCCAGGGGTGGACTTCGGTGCATTAACAAACAATATGGGAGAAAAGGAAATCTAACTAATATTGCGAAATAGTCACATGTAGTACATAATTATTATCATATATTGTCTGCTCTATCGCATCCATCGTAAAACCCTATCCATCTTCTCCCTCGGCCTAGCTCCTCCATCTTTGCCTCACCCCCAAAGTCAGACCTGATCCTTCCCTCCACACACACATCGCCGACCGTCATCCCTCAGTTTCTCCACCAGGTTATGACATTTCCTCAGCAAAAAGAAATAATCTACAGAGCTCAGAGGAACCAATATCCCTGGACGTCCTTAGATGTCCTTTAGCTGTCAGTTGATGTCCTTTGTACTGGTACGTCCTTTGGGGTTCAACACTGGGCATTCTCACCCCGTCTCTACTTTTCTTATCAATGGATATACTATTCATTACACCAGGCACCTTGGAAGATACGTTTGTCCCATTGTTTTATATTCGGGTGAGGGGCTTGGTACGGCTGTCCCCAAAATGGGCGAGGATGGTTTAATGGTGGTGGTGCGGGAGAGGGTAAGTGACGGGAACATGCACTATAGGACAGCATAAAGGGTGTGTGGGAAGTAAAAGATGAAATAAATACTGATAATGCACCTAGCATATATTGGAAAACTGAAATACTGTAACCCTGTATATAGCACTAACACAAACTAAAAAACAATATACAATCATCATAACATGGGCATAGGAAATGTTAAATATGGGAGCTGTATCCGTTCCAAAGAAAGGATGTTGACAGACTGTGGACTTATCAGTGAATGAGATGGTGCCATATTGTCGGTCAATTGCGTTATGTGATATTTCCAACTCAATGGTTTCGAATGTTTGGTTTATTATATTGCCGTGTGTGGGGTTCATTGATCTCATTAACACCTTAAGAGCGGCCTAGGCGTTAATTTCTATGTACCGCCCAGCGTTTTTTTTTTTACCCTAAATAGGGTTGTTTCCGTGCTCATTTTCATGCATAAAAAAGACCCAGAGCGTAAAACAAATATATATCCCTGAAAGGGCGTAAACAGAGCTTTCCAATGACACCCGAACCATCCTTGTACGACCACTGGTTCTCTTGCAACGATCGTGCAACACGAGTGTAGAAAACCTAAAATAAGATAATTTCCGTACATAATTCCCTGTGTAGTGAGTGAGAAAGGGAGGAGAAGGGTGGAATACAGTTCAGTAGGTCCACGGTGGTCGTGGGGAGCGGTCATTATTTATTTTTTTTTTTTTTTTTTTTTTTTTAAAGAGACAATGAACGGAGGAAGGAAAAACACAGATAAAACAAAAAGGTCCATGTGCCTAAAGGCATCCTCCATTCATAAAATGTTTGTAACAACTGGATTTAAACATTTGTAGATTGTAAGTTTGTGGAAAGCAATTCGAGGGAAGTGAATTCCAAAGAGTAGTAGCTCTGGGGATAAATGAATTCTGATAAGCAGAAGTTCTGCATTGTGGAGGAGAAAGTGTAAATTCATGGGTGCTCTCAGCTGCCCTAGTTCTACGGGGAAAGATGTGGAGAGGCGGCACAATTGAAGCAAGTTCCTCGGAACAATTGCTGTGAAAATATCTGTAGAATAATGCAAGGGATGCAACGTTTCTTCGTATGGATAATGTAGGAAGGTCCTGTGTGATTGCAGGGTTATTGATTAATCTAATAGCTTTATTTTGAATTTTGTCCAACTGCCTCAATGCAACCACTCCACTTCCACCCCACAGAGGTGAACAGTAATCCATCTGAGAACGCACATGACTTTTGTATATCACGGCCAACTGCTCGTCAGTGAAGAATTCTCGAACTCTGTACAGGAGTCCCAGTTTTTTAGAGGCATTCTTAGCAATGCTTCTAACATAATGTGTCCAGCTCAAGTTAGTAGTTAATGTTACACCGAGAATGTCAATACTAGGGGAAGTGGGAATATTTACATCATTAAACAATATATGGGAGTCAGTGAGATTCTGTCGGTTAGAAAATTGAATGTACTTGGTTTTCTGTGCATTAAAGGAAACTAGATTCTTTTGTCCCCATCCATTAATTCTAGAAAGGTCCTGGTTCAGAGAAATTGCAGTGTTTATTTTGGAATTTATAAGATCGGGTTGGGTGACAGAATTGGTAAATGTGAAGGAACTGTGGAGTGTTGAGTCATCTGCGTAGGAATGTATTGGATTATGAGTGGTAGATATGAGATCATTGATATGAATGAGGAACAGAATTGGGGCCAAAACTGATCCCTGGGGAACACCAGCATTTATTGAGTGAAATTGAGAATAAAGGCCATCTACCATTACACATATTTTTCTGTTATGAAGATAAGAAGAAATTAGTGAAACTAATGATGCAAGGCCGTAGTGTGACATCTTCGACAATAAGGATTGATGCCAGACTCTATCAAATGCCTTTGATATATCCAGTGCTATTGTATGTGTTTCACCATGTTGGTCTGTAGCTTGGTTGATTTGATGCGTAAGAAGGCAAAGCATGTCTGCAGTTGATCGACATCGTCTAAAACCATATTGCCTATCACTGATTAATTTATTATTCTCAAGATGCTTAATTATGTGATTATTTAATATAATTTCAAAGACTTTACCAAGAGTGGAAGTTATAGCTATTGGTCTGTAGTTTGATGGATCTGAAGAGGCACCTTTTTTAGGAACTGGATGGATGTTTGCTTCTTTCCAGGGTACTGGGAAGCATGAGGTATGAGTACACAGACGGAAAATTTTTGCCAATACAGGAGCGAGCACCAAGGAGCAATTCTTAAGTACTATTGGAGGAATTTCATCTGGACCAGGAGCCTTATCTACCGAGAGATTCTGCAAAATAGTTTTGACATGTCTGGTGTGGATCTTAAGTGAGGGAATTTCAGGCGAATTAAAATTAAGTACAGGGACATCTTGATTTATTTCATCTAACGTTGAGTTGGTGGAGAAAATATCCGCAAGAAGGTTAGCTTTACCTCGTGGGTCACTTACAAGATTGCCAGTCGGAGATTTTAATGGTGGAATGGATGAAGCAGTAGTGAAGTTGGATTTAAATGAGTTAAGAGTAGACCAAAATATTTTGTTATCATTTGGATTATTTAGAAGTTTATTTGCCTGCTTGTGGAGAAAGTTTGATTTAGTTAGGTTTAATACAGTTTTGGCATGATTTCTGATGTTTCTAAAGTAATTAAAGGCTTCATGTGTTTTTGATCTTGTGTATGCATTGTAGGCTATTGCTTTTTGTTCAGTTACTCAAGCACAATTATGGTCAAACCATTTAGGTGAATTAGATCTTTTACTGTACTTTTGATGAGGAATAAAAGTTTCCATTCCAATTTTTACAAAATCTTGTATGTGGCTCAAGGTGGAGTGTGCATCATTAGAAAAGAAAGAGGTCCAGGGAATATCAATAAAGAAACCTTGAAGACCCTCCCAGTCTGCCCTATCGTAATGCCATTTAGTCACCAAAACAGGTTCAGAGTGGGAAGGTGTGGTAGGTGATAGACAGGTGGCCTGTATCAGACAGTGATCAGAAGATCCAAGCGGGGACCTCACTGTAACATCATAATTTTCTGAATTGGTTGTTAAAAATAAGTCCAGTAGGTGGGAATTATGATTAGGATTATCTGGTACACGGGTGGGTTGGTTGACTAGTTGAGTGAGATTAAATGAGTCTGCAAATAGCTCATATTCAAGACCAGCATCATCAGTCCTGGCTGAATAAGTGAGCCATTCAACATTATGGACATCAAAATCACCTAACACAGTGATTTCAGAAGAAGCATTTAAGTTGAGGACACTACATAAGGTCATAAGGTTACTACACTCGTCCCACCGCTCAGCTCTCTCTCTCAGCAACATTACATGCTGAAAATGGCACTCGACAGCTGTCGTGCACCGCCACATAGTCCAAATTTATTTCACTCGACATATGTTGCGCGCCGCCAGTTATGGGTTAAACTGTGTAAATGGTACATATCCTTCCTGTTATGACAAGTAGTATATTATGCATTTGTATTATTTAAACCGTATATAATTATACAACTTTCTTTTTTCCTTGCTTTCTTTTTCCCCTGCTTACGCTTAGCTAGTTTGATATTTCTTAGAATTCTGTATACATTAATTATGTTTAATATTATATAGTACTACACCCATAATAATTAACTTTTCCCCTTTTGCCTTTCAACATCTGTATTATGTTAGTTTTACCTTACTCAAATATATTATATAATTTGATATATGGATATCATCGTCTTACCACTAGCCTGTTTTCTGTTAATTTAACACCTGTTTACATTTTCTCGTACATATGGCTTTTCCTTCAGCGTATATTATTGTATGTATGTGTGTGTGTCCTTTAATTGTTTATTTTGCAACTGAGTGTTTGTATATACAGTATTTGTTCCCGTTTCTCTTTCATTTATTTTGTTTCCTTTTCCTTTCCTCCACACTTCACGGCGGACTGCCAAAGGAACAATATTCTCCTTCTTCTACTCCTGGTTTACACTCTCCACATATTTCTCGGCTGCCACCAATTGCTCCAGTTTGGTTTCTCAGGTGTTGTTGGTTCCGTCAAAGCAATGGCTGAGAGAGAGAGAGTGACGGATAATTCTAAAGAATGCCTCCTTAAAGGCACTGAAGCAGAAAGGAAACCAGTGAAATGTGCCGAGTGTTGTTGCATGGTTATACCGAGTGTGTGTGTGTGTGTGTGTGTGTGTGAGTGTGGTTATACTGTAAGCCTGAGCGTAAGCATCTGTGTATGTGTTTCTATTTTCTTCGGCTTGAGTGCGTGTGTTGGACAGATGAACGTAGTGCATGTTTGTGTTTGTGAATGATTTAGTTTATGTATGTAGTCAATACACACAACTATAGTAATGCAGCCTTTGTGTCTCCCACATACACATATCAAAAACATTCACGCACGGGAGGAGAACACGGTGGACAAGTAGGGTATAGGAGAAGGTCTTGGGAGTAAACACTTGAGGGATTGTGTAGTGGGTGGTGGAGTAAGAGAAGGTGTAGTATTACCACCACAACAACATTCCTTGTCCTGTACCCAACCCTTCACCTCTTTCAACTCCTCCACCTTCAATCACGATAACAACTCTGTCAAAGATCTATCACACACCTACCATGTGTCACTCGCCTACCATTTTGTAATACGACTATGATCTGCTACACACCTGAAATTTGTCACACCTGCCATTTGTAACTCATCTGCCACTTGTCACGGACCTGTCATCCGTCACACATCTGCTGCATGTCTAGCATTTGCCACATCCCGACTGTAAAGGCTGGGGTGGCTAGGGTACTTGGTCCAAGGAAACGCCCGTTACTGATGACTTCTTTAATGGTTAAACCTGCAAGATTACATACATTTACTAATATGACAAAACATAAATATCTATTTTTGCAGCTATAATAAATGTATACATACTTGTTATAATGATCGATGATATCAACAATAATATTAACAAAAACAAATATATGGAATATATAAATAATAATAATAATGAAAAACTTAATTCCTAACTTAAGCATACTCTTATCAATCCATAACCTCACTGAAATACACATTGATTATAAAATGCGAATAATTTACAGACTCAAATAATCTAAAAACCTTAAGTCATTACTCCATAATGGTTAAACTAACAATTAAAATGTAATGCCATGAAGTCAACACACATTATGCATTTCAATATTCTCAAACTCTTATTATACAGTTATTCCACCATAAATTCCAACACAAATAAATTATCACATGTTCGTATATACCAGGGGTTCCCAAACTTTTTGTTCCTCGGTACCCCTTGGGCTTTTTTATAGGTTCCCTGTACCCCTAACACAAAAAATTAGGCTTAATATTAAAAAAGGACATTTTACTATTTTGATATTATTTTAAATTTATAGAGTCTGCATGTGTAGATTACAGATCTACACTGCAGATACAGCCATGTGAAGTTTATAATAGTAAAAAACAAATGGTATTACCCTACTCCCAATAAATTTCAATAAAAGTTGTGCTAATCAATAAGAGGAAATTGAGAAAAGTGCAATCTGAGTGCAGATTACAACACCATGTATTGTACAGTAGTAATTATTTTCTTCAGACCAAATGTACC
The DNA here is from genome assembly GCA_037953745.1 of Lithodes maja. Classification (NCBI taxonomy): domain Eukaryota; kingdom Metazoa; phylum Arthropoda; class Malacostraca; order Decapoda; family Lithodidae; genus Lithodes; species Lithodes maja. The sequence goes on from JBAKBP010017626.1 coordinate 21,153, forward strand.
CCCTGAAACGTGCAAATGTACCCCTGGGGGTACATGTACCCCAGTTTGGGAACCCATGGTATATACGATCGAACATAAATTTACGAAACTCTTAAGAATGTGTATATTTCCTTAAAGCCTAAACAATACGTGAACACTACAAACATATGCCACCCCAGCCTTTACAGTTAAACAGTATGAACGGGAGCCAGCCACCACCTAACACTACAATGCCTTCTTGAACAATGACCAACCACTCCCTATCATACAGGCCCCGCCAAATAGTAGTTAAATGAAAATATAAACAACTTCATACAGACCCCGCCAAATAGTAGTTAAATGAAAATATAAACAACTTCATACAGACCCCGCCAAATAGTAGTTAAATGAAAATATAAACAACTTCATACAGACCCCGCCAAATAGTAGTTAAATGAAAATATAAACAACTTCATACAGACCCCGCCAAATAGTAGTTAAATGAAAATATAAACAACTTCATACAGACCCCGCCAAATAGTAGTTAAATGAAAATATAAATAACTTCATACAGACCCCGCCAAATAGTAGTCAAATGAAAATATAAACAACTTCATACAGACCCCGCCAAATAGTAGTTAAATGAAAATATAAACAACTTCATACAGACCCCGCCAAATAGTAGTTAAATGAAAATATAAACAACTTCATACAGACCCCGCCAAATAGTAGTCAAATGAAAATATAAACAACTTCATACAGACCCCGCCAAATAGTAGTTAAATGAAAATATAAACAAGTTTATACAGACCCCGCCAAATAGTAGTTAAATGAAAATATAAGTAACTTCAAATTTAGCGTAACATAATGCTCCATTAATTTAATCATATACTGCACAATTAATAAGTCAAAAAATATCAACCAAACATATATACAATTACTGCTAAACAAATAGGCTGTAAGTGAACCTTTTCCATTATCCTCTCCGCGGTGCACAGGGGGTTTTCTACAGGTACATACTGTGTGCATGTATGATGATTTTGGGACCCATTGCCAATTTCGATAAAAAGTACATCAGCGTGTAGGGAATGTTTGCGTGCATCGGCCCATATATATTTGACCCCCCAAAAAATGTCTGGGGGGGGTGGGGGAACGGTCCGTAGTTGAAAAATGTGGAGCGAATGGCACCGCGCGGCTAGATTGTCATCGAGCGGCGAGATTTCCCGGCCGAATTTTCACGCGCCCAGGGGATAGAACCTGAGGGAGGAGGGGGGGGGTTACCGCGTAATATCACGTATATCTCCTTTTTTTATCCCTTTTAGGCTATGTAGAGTACGTATACGTGTGTAGGCCACCCATATAACAATGAATATGCCTCATAGTGACCAAAAATTGCAATATATAAGGGAATTATCAATGAATATTTAGGCGGGAATGAAGATGGGTTGGAGGTTTGGCGGCAATTTATGAGATGAGAGTGTGGTTTGCGCTATAATATTACATATATCTCGTACTTAGAGCACTGTCATGCTATAATACAGACTTGTACGTATGTAGACGTCCCATATAACAATATATATACCGCATATAGACCAATTCATGCGATATTTACGCACATTATCAATGAGTTTCTAGCAGACGGAAGCCTAAAAGGGTGGGTGGGGGTGGGTGGGTAGGAGGGTTAGGCAGGGAGTGAGTCGTGGAGAGAGTGAAGGTAGGGAGATCTAGCAGGAAACATATGCAGCTGTGTGATAATTGTGGAGGCGCCCCAGGCGTATGGATGTCTTGGGATTTTGAACCTTATGTCTAGCAGGTGTCTGGGGTTCGTTGCCACCAAGAGGTCTACAATAACATGAGTCAGGAATGGAGAGAGAGAGAAAATGAGACATGCGTATGTCGTACGTATAAATGGACTTCAGAATTGCATTTTTATGCAAGCAGACATTGCATTTTAGACACATGTGAAGTACCACAGAAATATGTAGGCCATTGACTGTAAATAAAGTACTACATTATAGACCAGGAACGAGGGTGGGCAGTAAACATCGGCAGATAACCTTTTTTGATAGAGAGCTAAATATAGACTGGTGTCGCCTTACACTTGCGAAAGGGTAGATTGCCACCAGAGAAACTTATATTTATTTATTTCCAAGTAATATGCAATCTAAATGTATATTTGAGACCTACTGCAAGTATTTGTATGACAGTCATGACTATGTTTATAATCCAATATACGCACGTAAAGGCGTAGGCGAGACATAAGAAAGATGGTTGAGCAATTTTCGACACCCACACAGTTATTATTCATTATTATTTACAATATTATACAATACAAATGTATTTGTGAAGAGTATTTTATGCATTATATTATGAATACAAATGTTGTTCCCAGAGAGAGCTGGTGTGGCTGGAGGGAGCGGCAAGGGTCACCCACTGACCGCTTGACCGTGTGATAATGACTGGAGTCACACTGAGAGGGGCAATTTTGCTGAGTGTTTGGACAATTTTTGACAGAATAAAGTTATATAATTACTAATTCTTGACGGAGACAAACTTTTATAAACCTGTGCATGATATAATTGATAATCCCATCAATTTACAAGCGTAAATTGGTGGGATAATTCATTTTGTTTTGTATATTGTTATTTCGATTGTAGACACAAAGTTTTGAGTGGCATTTGGTATGAGCTCCTGTGGCATGGTTGGTAAGGTCGCGGACTGGAAAACTCAAAGTGTGGTAGGGTAGTGGGATCGAATCCAATATGGGGAAGGTTTTATACTGTTTAGATAAATTTTGATAAAACAAATGTTTTACAAGATCATGCCATTGTATTCAAACAATATGAAATATTCATAGAATATATCATATTGTAAGAATACAATGACATGACCTTGTATTTTTTTTGTTATTGTTTTATTTTATTATCTTAGTAGGTTTGATAGGATTTATTGAAACATATTTATTTTGGTACAATTCATTTGAGGTAAGAAAATATATACACATTACTTAGGCTATAACAAACATATATATTGATATACTAAAAAAGGGAGGGAATTGAGTGGAAGCTACCTATACTGCTGTTTGCGGATGATACAGTTCTGATGAGTGATAATGAATGGGAGTTGCAGGGTCTGGTAAATGAGTTTGGAACAGTGTGCAAAAAACGGAATTTGAAGGTAAATACGGGGAAGAGCAAGGTTATGGTCTTCGAAAGGGGTGAAGTCACAGAGTGTGAGGTGAAGCTGAACGGTCAGGCTATGGAGATCGTCAAATCTTTTAAGTATCTGGGCAGTGTGTTGAGTAAAGATGGGACTATGGATGAAGAGGTGCGGGAGAGGGTACAACAGGGGAAGAGGGTTGTAGGAACGCTAAAAGCAGTAACAAGAAATAGGGTGGTCAGTATGGAAGTGAAGAAGTCCTTGCATGACAGTGTGGTAATCCCGACACTGACTTACGGAAGCGAAGCATGGACGTTGGTTGAGAGACTCAGACCAAGAGTGAGAGCAGTGGAAATGAATTACTTAAGGAGTGCGTGCGGAATTACATGGAGGGATAGACAGACTAATGAGGAAGTAAGAAGGAGGTGTGGTGTGGAGGTAGATGTGCTGGAAAGTGTGAAAAGGAACAACTTGAGATGGTTCGGCCATATGGAACGTATGGAAAGCGAGAGAATGACTAAGAGGGTGTACGAGAGCGAGGTGGAGGGACAGAGGGGGAGAGGTAGACCAAATATGAGGTGGAAGGATGGAGTGAGGAACTACATGAATGAAGGCGGTGCTGGTTGGGGGGAGGGGCGTCGACTGACTGGGGACAGAGGTGCATGGGGGCGGTTCGTTCGTGGCCACCCCTTCGGGGATCACGGCGTCAGGCAATAGATAGATAGATAGATAGACTAAAAAAAGAAGGCATATTACATGGAAATCTTTGAAACTTATAAACTAAATAATGAAACATACAATTATATAATGTAAAAGCTAGCTCCCCGCCATGGAGTGGCTTCGGTCACCCAGGCTTTATTGTGGTCGGCAGTGAGGGTTCTGTGTGGGCGCACGGTTATGGCCTTGGCCTTGCTCGGGGCCTTGGGGCTGTTCGGCCAGGCTGCTTGGGGAACAACAACAACATGTAAAAGCTATATCACAGGGACATCTTTGGAACTTATACATTATATAATAATTATATATTATGTAACATTATGAGGTAGCGTGATCAATTGGGTCAGGTCAGGTATGGGCACGAGTCCAGGGCAGGGCAGGGGGCGACTCCAGGGCAGGGCAGGGCAGGGGGCGAGTCCAGGGCAGGGCAGGGCAGGGGGCGAGTCCAGGGCAGAGCAGGGCAGGGGGCGGCACTCAGTAGTTGTTATACGTGTGGTAGTCCCTGAAGCAGTCACCAAAGCAGAGTGCAACTTTGCACTCCGCGCACATTGAGGTGACTCTTTTGGTGATGTGAGGTTTTCTGACACTGGAGCTGCAGACGTGGCACTGCACCTGCCTGTGACGAGTGCCAATCAGCTCGGTGTTGGTTGGGTAGTGTCTTTCGACACCCAGCTGGATGCGGTCAGGAATGTGATCCCCACGCCATGCCGTACGTCTGTGAGTGGTGGTGCCATACTTCTCCAGGAGTTGATATGCCACGTTATACACAAACTCCCGGAATTTTAGCTTCTGGTTTGGGGACATCTCTCTCTTCACCAACCACAAGTTGTAGGCGTTGAGCATCGTGATGTCAACTAGGTGGAGGAAGAGCTTGTGCTACCACTTCACAGTCTTCCTCAGACACTCATCGCCTGACAGTTGACAGTCAGACTTGTCCACCAGGCGCATGTTCTTTGTATAGTCCACTACCATGTCGGGCTTATAGATGGTCTTCCTGGTTCTGTAGTGGATTCTACCAGAGTCCATCTGGGCACCTGTGTGGACTGTGGAAAGCAGGTGGACGTCTCTTTTGTCCTTCCACTTCAGGGCGACCACTTTCCCGGACTTTTCAAGTTGCTTGTATTTCTGCCTCTTTCGTCGCCTTCTTCGGACATGCCTCTCGCGGTGTTCCTGGGCCAGTTCGTCTTCAGAAGGTGTGTCACTGGAGGAGGCATCTGAAAGAGGAATGACATCACCTGTGAACTTAGGCATAAACTTTCTTGTCTTTCTGACAGTCCCACATGACCCCGTTTGGTTGTCATGAAGAAACTGGCAGAGAGCAGGAGAAGTATACCAGTTGTCAGTGTAGATGATGTGGCCTTTGCCCAGGTAAGGTGCCAATATTTTCCTGACGATGGCACCTGACATGGCCATGGAGTCACCGGGAGCGGCTTTCGGTACGTCAATGTCAGTGCCTGTATACACGATCATGTCAAGCACTATTCCATTTTCACAGTCACACAAAATGAAGAGCTTGATTCCGAACCTATGCCTTTTCAAGGGGATATACTGCTTGAAAACAAGACGTCCTTTGAAGAGCACGAGCGTCTCATCAATCACCAAATTGAGGAAGGGGTAAAAGTATTTCCTATACCTTTCTAACAACATGGTGAACACATCCCGAACTTTCCATATCCTGTCAATCCTGTTAGGATTTTCATTGTCTGCAAAGTGCATAAATCTTAGTAGCAACAAAAATCTGTCACGAGTCATGAACTTATTGAAAGTTGGGGTGGCGATGAGAGGGTCGTGCTTCCAGTAGTGTTGCAACACATGCTTCTTGCAAAGAGGCATGAGGAACAACAAGGCAAAAACGTCATGAATTCTTTCACAGTCGTATCCAATCTGCCAAACACCCACCTATAGTAGGCGTTTGTTTGGGCAACGATGTAAGTCATTACCTCAAAATCGAAAAAAGCGAGGAAGAAGTCGCTTTCGTTTGCGTGTTCGTCACAGGGCCAGTCATCAATTGTACCTGACGTCCCAGGATTGAACTGGGGCACGTCAGGCACAAAATTGACCCCGTCAGAACACTCAAACGAAGGCATGCCATGGACCGGAATGTCGTCCGTCTGCTTCTGCGTCTGAAATATCGCTGTCATGTTCGCGATACAACACAGCATCATCATCACCCTCCTCTTCACTAGACAGATGCCCTTCTTCATTCTCATCACCGACGTCTGACTCACTTCCACTGTCCACTCCCAAATCCCCCCACCCTTGGTCCCGTGCTAGGGCGTCGTCGTCGAAACCAGGGCTGCCAAAGCCCTGCGAATCACCATCAAACAGTAGGGCGGCGTACTTGGATGGTGTCAGATTTGTTCTGGTCACTCTAGCACATAGGGGCGTCTTATGGGCAGGGGCAGAAGGGCCGGCAGGGGCGGCGTCGGCAGGGGCGGCGTCGGCAGGGGCGGCGTCGGCAGTGGCGGCAGTGGTGCGTGGTGCACTGGGCCTGGAGGCCGGCAAGATGATGGTGGTGCCTGTCGCCCCTTTCCCTTTCCCTTTCCCTGTTCCTTGGGCAGGGGCAGCAGGGGCGGCAGGGGCAGCAGGGGCAGCAGGGCTGGCAGGGACAGCAGGGCCGGCAGGGCCAGCAGTCGCTTTCCCTCTCCCTTTCCCCTTCCCCTTCCCCTTCCCTTTCCCTTGGGCAGGGGCAGCAGGGGCAGCAGGGGTGGCAGGGGCAGCAGGGGCGGCAGGGGCAGCAGGGGCGGCAGGGGCAGCAGGGGCAGCCGGGCCAGGGGCAGCTGGTGGTGGTGGTGGTGGCAGGGTCACTGTGGCAGGCGTACAGGTTTTCTTCCCTACGCCCGTGCCTTTGATTTTGCCTGCCCCCGCAGGTTCTGCAGTGGCGCAGCCCTAGGGGGGCCTCCTGCGTCGCTGGTACTGGTGGCAGGGGTGGCAGGGGTGGCAGTGGTGGTGGTAGTGGTTGTTGCAGTGGCCTGGGTCATGGTGGCAGTGTCCCCAAAGGCCAATGACCTCTGTGCCATTGCCTTACTTTCACGTGTTTTTCGTGCTTTTGGTGCTGGTGCTTCGTCCTCCGAGCTGTAGGATGTGTCATAGTGGTAGCTAGGGTTTCTGGTAGCCACCCTCTGCCTTCCATGGCGGCTGACACCACCAGAAGGAGGGCTGGTTGTGTCATCAGGGCGCGAGCGTGAGGGACGTGTGGGCTCCATGACTAGTGCTTGGGTTCTGGCGCGGTGGTGCTTGTGTGAGTGCGGGGCGAGCGTGTGGCGGGGTGGTATCGAGAGTTGACATGTAGTACTATACCCACACCAATTTGTAGCCGCCTGCCTATAAACCCGCGGACTTGGTGCGTGTTCAAAAGCCTTGCTCTTAAGAGTCTTCCCGCAGTCCGCCGGGTGAACTCTTATGAGTCTTCCCGTAGTTCCCGGGTTAATATATCAAACTTACAAATGCACACAAAAAAGGTCTCAAAACCCACCCCAGTGAAGCCCCATGAGCTAATAAGCTAAGTAATCAGAAACAAACTGTAGACTTAAAAACAGGCAAACCCAAGCTCTCCTTCACAAATCAATGTTCAGATCCACAATCATTGATCAACACTTGTACAAAAATGACAAATAGCACAGTACAAACCCTGCACTCGTTAATTAACACAAACCCTAAATCTTCAGCGTTAACACTCCCCCCTTTGAGCCGAAGTGCTCAACCTAACACTTATTGCACTTTATCTGCAGCTTCCAAAAGACCCCGAAATATCTTCCTTTGGTTTTTAACTTTCACTGTTCTTACAATACCATCTGTGCTTGGGAAGGTTTCCATTATCTTACCTAGATTCTAATGATTACGAGGCATATTGTCATCTGTTAACAAGACCAAATTACCCACAGAACAGTTACGAGAAGGTACCAGCCTCCTTTGACGTTGTCTCAAAAACGGAAGATACTCCTTTACCCAACGCTTCCAAAATTTATCTGCCAGTAACTGTGCATGCTTCCATCTCCTACGGTATATCTCTGCCTCAGATATACCACCTAGAGGTAGTGCTGGACCACAGCTTGGAAGTAAAAGATGTGATGGAGAAAGAGCCTCAAGATCACGGACATCCTCAGATGTTGTAGTTATTGGGCGGCCATTGACTATTGCCTCAACTTCACAGAACAGAGTACTAAGTCGTTCATCATCTAACACTTGGGAGCCTACAACTGCCATCATTACCTTCCTCACAGTCCTTATCTGCCTCTCGCAGACACCTCCCATATGAGATGCCCCAGGAGGATTGAAAACCCATTATACATCCTTCCGAAGCATTTAATCTCTTATTCGTTCATCATTATTCCATTTTGCTACTACTTGTCTTAGTTCTTTTACTGCACCTACAAAATTTGTTCCATTATCTGACCGAATCTTTCCAGGAAAACCTCTGCGAGCTGAAAATCTTGTCAATGCATTGAGAAAGGCATTTATATCTAATGCCACAAGAACTTCTAAATGAATAGCCCTAGTACTTAAGCAAGTAAACAGACATCCATACCTCTTAATGCGACTCCTACCTAGTTTGACAGATATAGGACCAAAACAATCAATACCAGTGTAATAGAAGGGTGGTTTACCTGGTGTTACTCTGTCTTCGGGAAGTGGAGCAAAGCGTTGTTTTCCTGGTTGTTCATTAACTTTACGACATATTATGCAGTTCTTTATAATCCTGTCTACTAGAGGTCAGCACTTCGGAATTAAATATTTCTCTCTCATTACTGAAATTGTGTGTTCTCTTCCCAAATGTCCTGCTTGGATCTTGTGCACATCACGTACCAGCAGCTCCGTGACATGATGATCTCTTGGCAACAGTATAGGACACTTGCTCTCAGCAGATATTGGTGCATGTTGGAGCCTACCATTTACCCTTAAGATACTCATCTCATTTAGATACTGCTCAAAATGATGCACGGAACTTTGCCTAGGTACCCTTTCTCCTCCAGATCTAAGAACCGCTATCTCGGTCTCAAACACCATATTTTGGATGAAGCGAAGTATAGCTAATCCTGAATTACGAATTTCTGTTACAGTAAGGTCTCCCCTAGTACATATAGATGAAAGTCCTCTTCTGTCCTTTGTCCAATTGATGCATCTTCTTAACCATGCTACCCCTTTACATATAGTAGTTGATGCCAGTCAGAATACCTTTGTAGCAATTTAGTGGATGAATTCAAAGTTGAGTGTATGACTGAAGGTTTAGCACACAAATCCCTGTTTACCTCTGGGTTATCTACAGGAAAGTAATTAACCGAATTCCTGGGCCCAAACTCCATCTTCCACCCTTAACTAGTTCCGCTGCTGTAAGTCCACGTGTTGCGTCATCAGCTAGGTTTTGACGAGTATCAACATACAAACCTTAAATCTTCAGCGTTAACATCTATATTAAACAAGGGGAACACTAGTTAATTTACACACACGCCATGCATACAATCATACACTCACACAGTTAACACACGCACATTCAGATACACACTAACTCTCTCTCTCTCAAACACACACACACTCTCATAAACACACATACACAGCAACACTCACATTTACACACACATGCATACAGACGAACCATCACACACAATACACATACACATAACACATATGAATGGTCACTTATATTTACAAACACATATTAACAATGTTTTTGTTTAAATCAAAGGGCTTGCATTACTTACTTTGACTACACTATCAAATAATATGTAATAAAAAAAGTATGAATGGGTAATGAAATTGTTCATATTTATATCCTTATGAAGGTATTGGTAGTAAAACACTCATAATATAAAAGCAACGAAAGGTAATCGTTTAGTAATTCTATATATCTTTGTAATGCCCTTGAGTTTGTTTTACAGTGTAAAGTTTGGTGGTTTCCATACATTGATGCAATGTTTAACTTTAACCCTATGAGTACCAGCGACGTATGTTATATTTGTTCCTAGCTTAGACGATATTATGCAGCTTAGGAAGTACCTGCGGTAGTTAAAAGGGTTGGTTGAGATAGTTTGAAGCCTTATTATTGCTGCAGGTCTTGCTTAATCTGATTAAAATCGTCTAATAGTTGCCACAATATATAGAACAGGATGTCACTGGTACTGTATGGGTTAAACATGACATACACCACCACCTTGAACAACTATCCTAATAATCTAATAGTTGCCACAATATATAGAACAGGATGTCACTGGTACTGTATGGTGTGACGCATGTCCAGTGTGAGCATGCTGTACAGAACGCCTAGTCATGCCCCACTCTCGCTAGGATCGTCAGGGCAGGAACTTTGGCTGTAGTCTATGTAGAGTTTCCTAACTTAGTTCATGTGAGCCGTTGTACTATAAGTATTATGAATATGTATTTTGTTTTCATCTGAGTCAACGAGTTCTATTTTATATCATTAGTTATAAGTATTGTGTATAAAACTTATTTGTAATGATGAGAGGAGAGAGAGAGATTACGTAATGGGGGTCAGTGGGTGCGCCATGCGGGAGGTGGGCCTAACTCACTAGCACTCCCCCCCTCCCCCCTCCCCTCAGTGCGTGGGAAAGCCTTTGTCTATCCCAGATTGAGAGAGAGCGATTACGTAATGATTGTCAGTGGGCGGTCCTTAGTAGTTCACGTTGGGCTCACTAGAGGGCCGAGTATAAAAAGGGAAGTCTCGCCACATTTTCTTCAGAACTCATTAGGCAGAGCGACTTCTCATTTCCCTTGCTAACTATATATATTCTTCTGACTGATGTGAACTTTCTCTACTATCTTTACAGCCTTTTTTCCTCTTTTCCCTACCCTTTTTAACTTCCATGGTCCCGTTGGTGCAGAGCTAGTCAGCCAACGTATTATCGCTTGAGTTCTCACGAGATATATGCCTATTAGATAGCCTATTTTGGAAGGGTTAACTTAGAATAGGATTGATTAATGTTTGTTGCACTCGTATATGCATTTCCCTGTGTGTTATTATTATTGTTCCTGTTTTCTGCTAGTCTAGGTAATGCTAGACTGGGATAAGGCTACTGGTGTTGTGATTTCCGATGTGTACTAGATTTTGTTGAACCTGTACAATCGCAACGGAGACGTGGGAAGCCTAGGTGGTCTTTCTGACTGTGTACCTTGTGAGTTTAGCACTGTGTTGCGAGTGAGGGCTTTTGCCTCTGCCACCCAACACTGTGCTAACTCGTTTGCTTTGACTTTGAGAGGGTCGCCAGGAGAGAACCAGATACTAGCGATCTGGATCTCTCAAGAGAGCACCCCGTCAATTAACGTAATTTGGCCGCACAGCCTTAAGGACTCCGCTAGGCTACGAGCCGCTTGCTCAGCCATTGTTTCCTAGCCTACTACATCCCAGCTAGACTTTACTCGATTAAGCAGATACAGAATAGTATTGAAGCTTTCCTTATGTATGATATTGTTTATGCACTATTGATTTCATGTGTTGCACGCTTAGCTACTTTAGTGATTAGTGGCCCACGAGCGCAATCCGAGTAGGCTATTGCCGGTGCATTGGCGGAGTACTTCTTTTTAATGTTTGCCACTTACTATTGCCTATTCTTATAATTCTTCTTATGTCAATTTAAACCTTTAATGATATTTAATTGCCAGTGTTTTGCTCATTGAATTGCTGTTCAAAATCCGATACGTACTTCTTACGGGCATCCGAGAAGCATCTAACTTTATCAGAAGATTCCTTGCTCGATGCTTAAGGACTATTAATTAACGTAACGTAATAGTGCCGATCCGAAGTAGAGGGTGGAGGACTTCTTAAGTTCTTAGTCAAGGGTGGATTACTTCGGCTTCGGCCAACACTATTCTTTGGTGTTGTTCTTTCTTACTTCTTTGTTTGATTGTTGACCAGACTAGATAATTCCTGTCTCTTTATTAGTTTGTTGTTGAACACTAGTACCGAGTTCTTGTATACCCCGTTATAGCAGATCGAACTCTGGAGGGTATTGGTGTTTTTTGTTCGGCTGGCAGTACTCAGGGTTTGGGATCGTGTGTTTCCGTTGTGGCAGCGAGCCGTACTCGAGTCCTGATTGAGAGCCCTTGTGTACCCGAGTGCCAGGTCGTAACAAATGGCGACCTTGCTTAGAATTTTGTGAACAGTATAAATTTTTGCAGAGTTGTACAACATTTGTTTGTTTGTATTTTAGCGTGCATATTGAAGATTTTTTTTTTTTGTATGGCAATTAGTAAAGCATTTAAGAGACTCCAGTTAATTTAGTAATTAGTGCTTGCATAGGAAGTTTAACACTTTTGTCTCGAGAATTTTTTTGTGGACTTCAGTATGTCGTGCACTAGCACTGACGATGAGCGAGAGATGCCATTTGAAGGTGTGCCGTTAGTAACCAGTGAGGAGGATGCTAGAGTTTTTGTGAGTAAGCGGTACCACGTGACGGAGGAGAGGCTGACTGGGGTGGATGTTTATGGCTTGCACCTGATAGCCAAGGTTTTGGGCATTTCCAATGTAGTAGGGATGTCCAAGGGGGAGCTGATTTCCTGGGTGTTGCGTGGGCGACATGGGGTTTCGGAGGAGAGGGCGTTTGGGGGGGTTCCTCCCCAGATCCCCTCTCACTCGACTCCCACAGTGCCGTCCACTCAGTTACCGAAGGTTAGCACTCTCCCACAGAGGGATGAGAATTGGCAGATTGGAGTGCCCTCGGGTGGTGCACATGGTGGTTCCCCAGTTTTTGCCCCCCCCTCCTTCAGTAGTGGCAGCTCCCTCTTCCTGCCTGTCTCCAGATATGGTATTTAGACTTGAGCTTGCTAAGATTGAGGCTGAGACTAGGAGGCATGAGATTGAGGTTAGGAGGCAAGAGGCTGAGCTTAGGTACGACTCAGACAAATATTGTGCTAAATTAGATTTAGATAAGACTCGTGCAGAGTCGACAGGGACTCGGATGGGCCGTGAGGGCCAAGTAAGAGAACAGTCCTTGGCCCACTTAGTCAAATTGGTGCCGGTATTTAGTGAAACTGAAGTCACAGAATTTTTTAATCGTTTTTGAGAAGAAGTGTAGGGAGCATAATTGGCCTGAAGAGAAGTGGGCAGCTCTAGTCTCCTCAAGACTTACGGGTAAGGGTCTGAAGGCTTATGATGCACTGCCTTTAGAGTCTTGCATTGACTACCCAGAATTGAAGAGAGCTGTCCTACGGGCATACGAGTTGCAACCGGAAACATATCGATTGAAGTTTCGGGGTGTTACAAAGACTAGGGAGGCGACCTTTCTTGAACATGCCCGGGACTTAAAAGATGCACTTACAAACTGGACACGTTCTGAGAAAGCTGAGACGGCCGAACAGTTGACTGAGCTGTTTCTGCTCGAGCAGTTTTATAAGTGTACTGGTGCAGAAATGACTTTAACTATTAAAGAAAAGAACCCAAAAACTCTACAGGAGGCAGCTGAGATGGCTGACCTCCGGCTATCACTAATTCGTGGGTGCGGGTCTGCCCAGCGTAGTGAGGCAGGTAACAAGGGGCGTGACGCCCCACCCCCCGAGTTAGTGATATACATTATGCAAACAAGTACAAGAGCCATGATACCAAGACTGACCACAAGACTAGCACCGTCCCATTTAAGAAGGGGCCGGGCCCTTCCCAGTACCAAGGGAAGCCCAAAGGGGAGTTGGAGTGTTATCATTGTCATGAAAAGGGGCACTTTGCAAGAGTCTGTCCTAGCAAACCACCTACAGCAGCTGTGTCTTTGGCCTGCAACATTGGTGTGTCTCCGAAGTCATCTGAGTTTGCCCGGGGCAGTTCGTCAGAGGCTGAGGCACAGCCAATGCAGAAGCACCTGGGAGGCTCGAACCCTGCTCAGGATGTTTTTTGCGACCATAGAGGGCGGGGTTGCGTGATGTGGGCGGGGCGCAAGCATGGAGTAGAGGTCTTGCGTGATACAGGTGCTTCCCAGACTCTGATGAAAAACTTGACTGGCTACCGTATAAACGCGGCTCGGGTGGTAGTGGTGCAGGGTATTAATGCAACTCGGTCATACACGCTGGTGCGGTTGGAGATGGAGGTGGATGGTGTGGCACGTGAATTGGATGTCGGGATTGTGGAGAAACTGCCAGTGGAGGGCGTCGACCTTCTTCTCGGCAACGACTTTGCAATGCCCGCTTCTGAGGTTCTACCCTTAGTCGTTGCCGAGAGGCCGGCCGACGTGAGTGGGGAAGAGCAAGAGTGGGTCGAGCGGTGCCAGACACAACCCATGGCGTGTGTTGTCACCCGAGCTCGGGCAGCTAAAGTGTCACAGCCTAGTCCTCCGTCTTCAGACCAGCGGAGGAACGATCAACAGGAGGAGGCTAAAGCAGGAGTTGGTTTTAAGAGTTTTGACTCGGCGGCTCTCCCGGGTGATTCAGTATTGGCACCTATGTTGGAGTCTGGAGAGGCCCCAGGACCTGTCACAGCTGGTGAGGAGGTAGGGCAGGAAGAGACTCCGAGGCAGCAACGTTACACACGGAGAGAAAAAAGGGTTGCTCAGTTTGATATTGGGGGAGGACTTGGGTTGCTTCGGAAGCATCTAGACAGGTTGGTTCCCTCAGATATTTGTAAACTGCAGTTGGAGGATCCGGAAGTTCAGAAGTGTGGTAATGGTGCTGTCGAGATCAAACACGAGGACGGGGAAGCATGTCATGTGAACCTGTTGGAGGAGTTTGTGAGGCAACCACCTGAGCAGCCTACTGTCCCTGCGTTGGTCTGCCGCGGCCAAGGTGGAGAAGGAGAGGGGGGCAGTAGGGCACAGGTGGAGGAGAGCAGGGATTGTCATGTCTCGGCGGAGCAGTGGGCGGGGGACACGAGTCTGGTGGCTGTGGAAGCGCTAGAGCACCTGCCTGAGCAGCAGTGTGCAGCACTCCAGCACCAGCTCGGTTCATACCCCACTGGTCGTGCCGAGCCCCTGAGTCTCACAACTCGGGCGGTGCAAGATGTTCCACGGGCAGGTCACGTGAATGTTGAAAGACCGTTAGCCTCGTTGTTTCGGTGGTTCAAGGTGGGCGACGAGGCTTTGGCATGGTTGCCAGGTCAGGGTCGACCCATGGCTGCCAAGGGTGGTGGTCAAAAGGAGGACATTGAGCAGATTGGTGAGGTTGGCTGTGGAGTGGATGTGCCCGGTCGTCACATAGCCTCCCAATGCTGCTCTAGTCTAATGCAACAGCCCTACCATAGACCGACTGTATCTGGCCATGTCTCTAAAAGCGGTGATGCTACGCAGGCAGATGTCGTCACAAGGAATGCGGGGGTGCGCATGTACGGTATCGGCTGGGAAGCCTTAGCAATAATGAACTATGGGAGTGACTGCACAGGTGGTACTGATTGTCCCTCTCATGACCTGGCTGTTCTAGGGACGAAGGTGGAGAAGGAGGGAGACTACAGGTTAGAAGCTGCGGTCTCGGCTGGGTTGTGGGAGGGCACTAGGCATGTTGTTCGTGGAGACAGTGCAAGGCAGTTGTTTACTAGGCTATGGCAGTACTTTCGCATGTTTGTTGCTTCTCCAGGCCTGATGTACGGGGTAGAATCCGACATGCAGGCTGGAGATAGTGCAAGGCTCAGTTTAATTCCCTACCGTATAAATCCTGCTCGACAGCCTATGGTGCAAGCAGAGCTGGATTACGTGTGGACGAAGGGTCTGAGGGATAAGGAATGTCGTGAGTGGTCGTTGCCTGTAACTTTGCAACCGGTGTTAAGTGGCAAGATCAGTGAGTGTGTTGATTGCGAGAGTGTGTGTGCATTATCCCTGACAGACGCCTATACCTTATCAAGAGTTGACGACACCATAGACCGCCTCGGGGCTGCATCGCCTATCACGAAAGTAGATTTAGTAAAAGGTTACTGGCAAGTACCTTTGTCCGAGCGTGCTAAAGAGGTATGTGGTTTTGTTGTGGACGGGAGTACCTACCGGTGCAATGTTATGCCTGACGGACTTAAGAATGCACTAGCAACGTTTCAGAACCTGATGAATGAAATTGAAAAGGACGATGATGGGCTGGAGCATCCTGTTAGTTTCTGCTCGGAGAAGTACAATTCGGCCCAGGGGAGCTGCTCTGTTGTCGAGGAGGAGCTGCTGGCGGTTGTGCTTGCGCTGGGGCATTTCGAGGTCTATGTTCCAGCCTATGGTCCGGTCGTTGTAGTTTACCCAGATCATCACCCTCTCAAGTTCTTGGACCAGTTTCACAATCGGAATATGAGGCTGACCAGGTGGTCACTAAGGTTATTGGTATATAACCTGGACATACGCCATATTACCGGTTGTGACAACGTGGTTGCAGATGGTCGTTCAAGGGTATATGATCCTGGGTAGATTGACACACGGGTAGCCTCCTGCTTTAGTTTGAATAGTATTTTGCGCTTGGTGCTTGTTGGCTCGCGGTTGTAGCCCAGCGTATTGGGTCGTAAAGCAGGAGTTGAGCGTTTGGTATAGAAGAAAATAGGCTGCCCTTATAGTGCAGCCGGGAAAAACATATTAAAATATAAAAATCATAAAAAAAAAAATCTTTCTTTTGATATAGATAATTGTATAAGTTTGTCATAGCCTATAGAGTTTGAGTAGTCCACGAACTATCAAACGGCTGAGCTGCTGTAAGCTCGCTCTGGGAGCATGAGATTGTGTCTTTTTACTATTGTTGGGTGGAGTTATAAAATGTGAATTTTTTTTTTTAATAATAAGATGTGTTTTGGTGATAAACTCAGCTTTGTTTTAGTGCCATGCGGTCGCTGGGGGTGAGCGGCTTGATGGGGTTGTGTTTGTCAGATTTTAGCTCAGGGTTGAGCAAGTAAAATCTTGGGGGAGGTGTGACGCATGTCCAGTGTGAGCATGCTGTACAGAACGCCTAGTCATGCCCCACTCTCGCTAGGATCGTCAGGGCAGGAACTTTGGCTGTAGTCTATGTAGAGTTTCCTAACTTAGTTCATGTGAGCCGTTGTACTATAAGTATTATGAATATGTATTTTGTTTTCATCTGAGTCAACGAGTTCTATTTTATATCATTAGTTATAAGTATTGTGTATAAAACTTATTTGTAATGATGAGAGGAGAGAGAGAGATTACGTAATGGGGGTCAGTGGGTGCGCCATGCGGGAGGTGGGCCTAACTCACTAGCACTCCCCCCCTCCCACCTCCCCTCAGTGCGTGGGAAAGCCTTTGTCTATCCCAGATTGAGAGAGAGCGATTACGTAATGATTGTCAGTGGGCGGTCCTTAGTAGTTCACGTTGGGCTCACTAGAGGGCCGAGTATAAAAAGGGAAGTCTCGCCACATTTTCTTCAGAACTCATTAGGCAGAGCGACTTCTCATTTCCCTTGCTAACTATATATATTCTTCTGACTGATGTGAACTTTCTCTACTATCTTTACAGTCTTTTTTCCTCTTTTCCCTACCCTTTTTAACTTCCATGGTCCCGTTGGTGCAGAGCTAGTCAGCCAACGTATTATCGCTTGAGTTCTCACGAGATATATGCCTATTAGATAGCCTATTTTGGAAGGGTTAACTTAGAATAGGATTGATTAATGTTTGTTGCACTCGTATATGCATTTCCCTGTGTGTTATTATTATTGTTCCTGTTTTCTGCTAGTCTAGGTAATGCTAGACTGGGATAAGGCTACTGGTGTTGTGATTTCCGATGTGTACTAGATTTTGTTGAACCTGTACAATCGCAACGGAGACGTGGGAAGCCTAGGTGGTCTTTCTGACTGTGTACCTTGTGAGTTTAGCACTGTGTTGCGAGTGAGGGCTTTTGCCTCTGCCACCCAACACTGTGCTAACTCGTTTGCTTTGACTTTGAGAGGGTCGCCAGGAGAGAACCAGATACTAGCGATCTGGATCTCTCAAGAGAGCACCCCGTCAATTAACGTAATTTGGCCGCACAGCCTTGAGGACTCCGCTAGGCTACGAGCCGCTTGCTCAGCCATTGTTTCCTAGCCTACTACATCCCAGCTAGACTTTACTTGATTAAGCAGATACAGAATAGTATTGAAGCTTTCCTTATGTATGATATTGTTTATGCACTATTGATTTCATGTGTTGCACGCTTAGCTACTTTAGTGATTAGTGGCCCACGAGCACAATCCGAGTAGGCTATTGCCGGTGCATTGGCGGAGTACTTCTTTTTAATGTTTGCCACTTACTATTGCCTATTCTTATAATTTTTCTTATGTCAATTTAAACCTTTAATGATATTTAATTGCCAGTGTTTTGCTTATTGAATTGCTGTTCAAAATCCGATACGTACTTCTTACGGGCATCCGAGAAGCATCTAACTTTATCAGAAGATTCCTTGCTCGATGCTTAAGGACTATTAATTAACGTAACGTAATAGTGCCGATCCGAAGTAGAGGGTGGAGGACTTCTTAAGTTCTTAGTCAAGGGTGGATTACTTCGGCTTCGGCCAACACTATTCTTTGGTGTTGTTGTTTCTTACTTCTTTGTTTGATTGTTGACCAGACTAGATAATTCCTGTCTCTTTATTAGTTTGTTGTTGAACACTAGTACCGAGTTCTTGTATACCCCGTTATAGCAGATCGAACTCTGGAGGGTATTGGTGTTTTTTGTTCGGCTAGCAGTACTCAGGGTTTGGGATCGTGTGTTTCCGTTGTGGCAGCGAGCCGTACTCGAGTCCTGATTGAGAGCCCTTGTGTACCCGAGTGCCAGGTCGTAACAATGGGTTAAACATGACATACACCATCACCTTGAACAACTATCCTAATAATCTAATAGTTGCCACAATATATAGAACAGGATGTCACTGGTACTGTATGGGTTAAACATGACATACACCACCACCTTGAACAACTATCCTAATAATCTAATAGTTGCCACAATATATAGAACAGGATGTCACTGGTACTGTATGGGTTAAACTTGACATACACCATCACCTTGAACAACTATCCTAATAATCTAATAGTTGCCACAATATATATAACAGGATGTCACTGGTACTGTATGGGTTAAACATGACATACACCATCACCTTGAACAACTATCCTAATAATCTAATAGTTGCCACAATATATAGAACAGGATGTCACTGGTACTATATGGGTTAAACATGACATACACCATCACCTTGAACAACTATCCTAATAATCTAATAGTTGCCACAATATATAGAACAGGATGTCACTGGTACTGTATGGGTTAAACATGACATACACCATCACCTTGAACAACTATCCTAATAATCTAATAGTTGCCACAATATATAGAACAGGATGTCACTGGTACTGTATGGGTTAAACATGACATACACCACCACCTTGAACAACTATCCTAATAATCTAATAGTTGCCACAATATATAGAACAGGATGTCACTGGTACTATATGGGTTAAACATGACATACACCATCACCTTGAACAACTATCCTAATAATCTAATAGTTGCCACAATATATAGAACAGGATGTCACTGGTACTGTATGGGTTAAACATGACATACACCATCACCTTGAACAACTATCCTAATAATCTAATAGTTGCCACAATATATAGAACAGGATGTCACTGGTACTGTATGGGTTAAACATGACATACACCACCACCTTGAACAACTATCCTAATAATCTAATAGTTGCCACAATATATAGAACAGGATGTCACTGGTACTGTATGGGTTAAACATGACATACACCATCACCTTGAACAACTATCCTAATAATCTAATAGTTGCCACAATATATAGAACAGGATGTCACTGGTACTGTATGGGTTAAACATGACATACACCACCACCTTGAACAGCTATCCTAATAATCTAATAGTTGCCACAATATATAGAACAGGATGTCACTGGTACTATATGGGTTAAACATGACATACACCATCACCTTGAACAACTATCCTAATAATAGTGTCATGTTAATTCCTACAAAACTATGAAGACTTAATTTCTTGATCGTTCACCAGTTTGTGATAATAACATTGACAACAAATAGTTTATAATAATGTTGTGTAGCTTATATTACTTAACTTGATAAATATATAAGGACACAAACGAATGTTGTATTATTACATAAGTTGGCGACTGTTGTACTTTAATATTGGCACTGGAATGTTGTATACAACTAATATATCAAAGTGGTCCACGTTATCACTATTTACTTTGTATGCTCTTTGAGAGCTAAGCAGTGATTATGATAACTATTGTACCTTCACTGGTTCTTCCTATTCTGTATACAATTGTTAGTTTGATGCAAAACGCACGGACTGGAACACATACATATGCGCACACACAATATATATATATATATATATAAATATATTTACCTTTGCTAAAGACATAACGTCACTATTTACTAATGTACCCATTGAAGAGACTATTTATATTTGCACTAACAATCTCTTTAAGGATTCGAATTCAGTTAATGGTTTCACTAAATCTGAATTTAATAAATTACTCTCTCTGTCAGCTAAAGAGTGCATATTTTTGTTTTACGAATCTCTATATAAGCAGAAAGATGGAATTTATATGGTAATCCTTTGGGTTGTTGTCTCTCTAATGCTTTCCTTTGCCACTATGAGACCGAATGGCTTAACCAGTGTCCCGAATGTTTTAAACCATTAATATATAAGAGGTACAGTCTACGACAGAACTTGTTGTCATGGCCTGAGGCAGTGTGTTAGTTCACTTATCTTTTAATAGATGGCCCTTTAATCGCTTCTAATACAAGGGGGCGGGGTTAGTATAGAGGTTGGAAGGAGGAGGAGTCAAACGTGTGTGTGTGTGTGTGTGTGTGTTCTAGAACAGCACGCAGAATAAGTTTATTTTAACATAACACACAGGCTATATTATTAGATTAGCCCATGCCGGATCACAAATAAGTAACACACATCAGGTGTTGCGTTATTTATGGAATGTAAATATACAGACAATCAAGTTTCTATCCTTCGAACTTCCCATTCCCCCCTCCTCCCCTTCTCTCTGCTGCCTTCCCCTATCTCTCCCCTTCTCTCTTTTTCTCTCCCCCTTCTCTCTCCTAACCGAATATATAATTTTCCTCATCATCGTGTGCAAAGCTGTCCATCAAAATTACTTTGGTGTTTTAATAATACTGTTCTGTTTACCTTTACTGATTCTCAATTATTAACTCGTATTCTATTTTTTACCTTATACAATGTGTTATAGAATATAAATAGATATGCTTCGTTGCAAAACACTCAAAGTTGCCAACCTTGGCATCCTGGTTAGTGTGAACAATCGTATAAATATATAAGTAATTGAAACGGGATGTTACAATACACGCATCAAGACAAGATAGAAAATTGGCTCAGCGACAGAAAGCAAAGAGTAGTCATAAACGGTAAGGCATCTAAATGGACCAATGTAAGTAGCGGGGTACCCCAGTGTTACGACCGGGCACTCGGGTACACTAGGGCTCTTACACAGGACTCGAGTATGGCTCGCTGCCACAACGGAAACACACGATCCCAACCCCAGAGTACTGCCAGCCGAACAAAAAACGCCACTACCCTCCAGAGTTCTATCTGCTATAACGGGGTATACAAGAACTCGGTACTAGCGTTTCACACAACAGACTAATAACAAGACGGGAGTTATCTAGTCTGGTCAACAATCAAACAAAGAAGAAAGTACTACAACACTAAAGAATAGTGTTGGCCGAAGCCGAAGTAATCCACCCTTGAACTAAGAACTTAAGAAGTCCTCCACCCTCTACTTCGGATCGGCACTATTACGTTACGTTAAACAATAGTCCTCGAGCATCAAGCAAGGAATCTTCTGATAAGTTAGATGCTTCTCGAATACTCATAAGAAGTAAGTATCGGATTTTGAACAGCAATTTAATGAATAACTCACTGGTAATTAAAGGCTTTAAATTGACATAAGAAGAATTATAAGAATAAGCAATAGGATATGGCAAACATTAAGAAGAAGTACTCCGACAATGCACTGGCAATAGCCTACTAAGATTGTGCTCGTGGGCCACTAATCTCTGAAGTAGCTAAGCGTGCCACACATGAAATCAATAATGCTTAAACAATAATATACATAAGGAGAAGCTTCAATACTATGCTGTATCTGCTGGTCGAGCAAAGTCTAGCTGGGATATCTAAGGTTAAGAGACAATGGCTGAGCAAGCGGCTCGTAGCCTAGCGAGGTCCTTAAGACTGTGCGGCCAAATTACGGTAATTGACGGGATGCTCTCTTGAGAGATCCAGATCACTAGTATCTGGTTCTCTCCTGGCGATCCTCTCAAAGTCAAGCAAATGAGATAACACAGTGTTGGGTGGCATAGGCAAAAGCCCTCACTCGCAACACAGTGCTAAACTCCCACGGTACACAGTCAGAAAGACCACCTAGGCGTTCCACGTCTCCGTTGCAATTGTACTGGTTCAACCGCAACCTAGTACTCATAGGAAATCACAACTCAGAAACCCTATCCCAGTCTAGCATTGCCTAAACCAGCAGAAAACAGGAACATGAATAATCGCACACAGGGAAATGCATATACGAGTGCAACAAACATCAATCAATCCTATTCTAGTTCACCCTTCCAAAAATAGGCTATCTAACAGGCACTTATCTCGTGAGAACTCAAGCGATAATACTTTGGCTGACTAAATCTGCACCAAAGGGGTCATGGAGGTTAAACAGGGACGAGAAGAGAAGAAGATAGGCTGTTCAGAGAGTAGAGAAAGTTCACATCAGTCGGAAGAATATGGATAGTTGCAAGGGATATGAGAAGTCGCTTTGCCTGATGAGTTCTGAAGAATGGTGGCAAGAACCTCTCTTTTTATACTCGGCCCTCTAGCGGCATATCTCAAACTACTTAAGGACCGCCCACTAGCAATCATTACGTCATATTCTCTCTCAATCTGGGATCGACAAAGGATTTCCCACGCGCTGAGAGGGAGGAAGGGAGGAGGGAGGAGGGAGTGAGGCCTACACACCTCGTGGCGCGCTCACTGGCCGTCGTTACATAACTCTCTCTCTCATCATTGTATATAAGTCCCACACACAATACTTATATCTAATGATATAAAATAGAACTCGTTGACTTAGAAGAAAACAAAATACATAATGATAATACTTATAGTACAACGGTTCACATAAACTGAGTTAGGAAACTCTACACAGACTACAGCCAAAGTTCCTGCCCTGACGATCCTAGCGAGAGTGGGGCCTGACTGGGCGTTCTGTACAGCATGCTCATACTCGACATGCGTCACACCTCCCCCAAGATTTTACTTGCTCAACCCTGAGCTAAAATCTGATATACAGAACCCCATCAAACCCCTCACACCCAGCGACCGCATGGCACTAAAACAACGCTGAGTTTATCACTAAAACACATCTTATATAAAAAAAAAATTCACATTTCATAACTCCTCCCAACAATAGTAAAAGACATAATATCATGCTCCCAGAGCGAGCTTACAGCAGCTCAGCCGTTTGATAGTTCGTGGACTACTCAAACACTATAGGCTATGACAAACTTATACAATTATCTATATCAAAAAGAAAGAGTTTTTATATGATTTTTTTTATATTTTAATATGTTTTTTTCCGGCTGCACTATAAGGGCAGCCTATTTTCTTCTATACCAAACGCTCAACAATCCTGCTTTACGACCCAATACGCTGGGCTACAACCGCGAGCCAACAAGCACCAAGCGCAAAATACTACTCAAACCAAAGCAGGAGGCTACCCGTGTGTCAATCTCTTCGGGATCATACACCTGTGATAGCCTACGACTGATCATCTACCCTCGATAAACAATCCGCAATCACATTGTCACATCCCGCAATATGCCGGATGTCCAGGTTATACTCCTGCAACATCAATGACCACCGGGTCAGTCTCATATTGCGATTGTGAAATTGATTTAGGAATCTCAAAGGGTGATGATCAGTGTAGATAACCACGACTGGGCCATAGGCTGGAACATACACCTCGAAGTGCCTGAGTGACAGCACAATCGCCAGTAATTCCTTTTCTATTGTAGAATAGTTCTTTTGTGCAGCATTGAACTTCTTAGAAAAGAAACTTACTGGGTGTTCCACACCTTCATTGTCTGTCTGTAGCAAGACGGCACCAGCCCCTACACCACTAGCATCTGTTGCCAGCTGAAAAGGCCTGTTAAAGTCTGGGGCCCTGAGTATCGGGTGAGTACACAGCAAATGCTTCACTAAATTAAAAGCCTTTTCACACTCAGGCGCCCACAAAAACTTTTTGTCTTTAGATAACAAATCTGTGAGAGGTGCCAACACCGTAGAGTAACCTTTTATAAAGCGTCTGTAGTAGCCTATCATACCCAAGAATCTCATGATCTGCTTCTTGGTGGTTGGGTGCGGAAATTTATTGATAGCCTGTACCTTGTTCTGAGGAGGGCACACCTGTCCCCTTCCCACTACAAACCCAAGGTACTGCACAGTGGCTTTTACGAAGTCACACTTTGCCAAATTTACTACCAGACTTGCTTCACTAAGTTTCCGGAACAAGGTCTCCAGGTGCTCACAATGGCTCTCAAAGTCGTCATCATAAATGATTACATCGTCCAAGTATACGGTGCAATTTGGAATGTCCTTGACAATTTCATTCATCAGGTTCTGAAACGTTGCTGGTGCATTCTTAAGTCCGTAGGGCATAACATTACACCGGTAAGTACTCCCGTCCACCACAAAACCACATACCTCTTTAGCGCGCTCGGACAAAGGTACTTGCCAGTAACCTTTTACTAAATCAACTTTAGACAAAAACCGAGCATTACCAATTTTATCAACACTATCATCAACCCGAGGAAGAGGATATGGGTTAGTTGGAGTCAAACCGTTTAGCCTACGGAAATCAATACAGAAGCGTACCTTGCCATCTGGTTTAGGCTGCAGTGTTACGGGGGAAGTCCATTTAACGGTACCTTTCTCTATCAACCCTCTACCGAGCATATACTCCAACTCATCCCTCAGAGCGGGTAGTTTTATGGGGGGCACACGGTATGGGATTGACTTAAAGGGTAGATGGTGCCCCACGTCAACATCATGCATAGCCTGAGTAGTGAGGCCTGGATGTTCAGCGAATACAGTGGGGTATAAACCGAGCAACTGACGGATAGCTTCAAATTGCGGCTCAGGCAAATGGGCTATAGCCTCGTCAGCCCTTAGGCTCGAGTTCCCCGCCCACTGATCCGCTGAAACATGGTGATCCCAGCTATCCTCCTCTGAAGCTTGACTGTCCCCCTCTCCTTCTCCACCACGGCCGCAACAAGCCAACACAGGGACAGTGAGAGGCTCAGAGGGGCGCCTCACATACTCTTTTATCAGGTTCACGTGACATAACTGATTCTTCTTCCTCCTGTCTGGAGTGGCAACAAGGTAATCTAGGTCCGAAATTTTCTCCACAATTTTATAGGGTCCAGTATACTTCGCCGACAAGGGGTTACCCACCAAAGGCAACAAAATCAACACCTCCTGTCCCACAATGAACTCCCGGAGCTTCACTTTGCGATCATACCTGTCCTTCATTAAAGCTTGTGACCCTGTTAAATTCCGACCTGCCATCTCCAGACTCTTAAGCATGCGCTCACGGCTTTCAAACACATACTTCAACAAGGAACAAGGCGGCACAGTTCCTTCCCAAATTTCCCGCAGCATATTAAGGGGGCCCCTGACTCGGTGTCCAAAAATCAGCTCGTTTGGACTAAATCCCAGGCTCTCACCAGGCACTTCCCGAGCAGCAAACAGTACATACGGCAATCCAAGATCCCAATCTCTTCCGTTATCAGCACAATAACACCTGAGCATGCTTTTAAGGGTGGCATGCCACCGCTCAAGCACCCCTTGGCTCTCAGGGTGATACGCTGACGATACCACCGCCCGTATTCCATGCTGTTGCATTGTTTGCTTAAAGAGATTGGAGGTGAAATTGGACCCCTGATCAGACTGAATCTCCTCCGGGTACCCGTACCTTGAAAAGTACCACAACAAGTTACTGACTACCGTCTTAGCCATGCCGTTTTTCATGGGGTATGCATCGGGGTATCTAGTGGCAACATCCATGATGGTTAACAAAAATTTATTACCAGCCTTTGTGGGAGGGAGGGGACCAACCATGTCAACAACAATCTTACTAAAAGGTGGCCCAATTACAGGAATAGGGTGCAACGGAGCTTTAGGAATAACTTGGTTTGGTTTCCCGACCCGTTGACAAATATCACATGAGTTTATCCAGGACTGCACATGAGACTTCATCCCCGGCCACCAAAACAACTTCCCCAAAGCCGCCACCGTTTTTCTTACCCCCAAATGTCCTGCCAGCGGTGTGTCATGCGCCAAACTCAGTAGGCTATCCCTGCACTCCCGCGGCACCATCAACTGGTCCACTACCCCGGACCCCATCTTCCAGCTACGGTTAGGGTCTTGAAAACGCCGATACAGGATGCCATCTAAATAAAAAAAATCTCCCGGCTGTGCATCACCGTCCTCGTCGAGCTCCACAGCTCCATTAGCACACGTTTGGAGCTCAGGGTCCTCCAGTTGCAACCGACGTATATCTGAGGGTGCCAAGCGATCTAACTGCTCCCGGAGCAATGCATGACCCTCCCCGATACTGAGCTGCTCCCTCTGTCTCTCTCGATGTTCATAACGTTGCTGTCGTGGAGACTCGTCATGCCCAGCCTCGTCACTCTCGATGACAGGCCCAGGGGCTACTCCAGAACTAAGTAATGGTGCTAATACTGAATCACCCAGGAGAGCCGCCGAGTCAAAACTCTTAAAACCAACTCCAGCTTTAGCCTCCTCCTGTTGATCGTTCCTCTGCTGGTCTGAAGACGGAGGACTAGGCTGTGACACTTTAGCTGCCCGAGCTCGGGTGACAGCACACGCCATGGGTTGTGCCTGGCACCGCTCGACCCACTCTCGCTCTTCCCTACTCACGTCGGCCGGCCTCTCGGCAACGACTAAGGGTAGAACCTCAGAAGCGGGCATTGCAAAGTCGTTGCCGAGAAGAAGGTCGACGCCCTCCACTGGCAGTTTCTCCACAATCCCAACATCCAATTCACGTGCCACACCATCCACCTCCAACTCCAACCGCACCAGCGGGTATGACCGAGTTGCATTAATACCCTGCACCACCACCACCCGAGCCGCATTTATAGGGTAGCCAGTCAAGTTTTTCATCAAAGTCTGGGAAGCACCTGTATCACGCAAGACCTCTACTCCATGCTTGCGCCCCGCCCACATCACGCAACCCCGTCCTCTATGGTCGCAAAAAACATCCTGAGCAGGGTTCGAGCCTCCCAGGTGCTTCTGCATTGGCTGTGCCTCAGCCTCTGACGAACTGCCCCGGGCAAACTCAGAAGGCTTCAGAGACACACCAATGTTGCAGGCCAAAGACACAGCTGCTGTAGGTGGTTTGCTAGGACAGACTCTTGCAAAGTGCCCCTTTTTATGACATTGATAACACTCTAACTCCCCTTTGGGCTTCCCTTGGTACTGGGAAGGGCCCGGCCCCTTCTTAAATGGGACGGTGCTAGTCTTGTGGTCAGTCTTGGTATCATAACTCTTGTACTTGTTTGCATAAGAT
>JBAKBP010017627.1:0-48517 GCA_037953745.1 Lithodes maja
CTGCTGTTTTGAAGGTGCTAAACGGTTTCTATCCAACATGGTTTAAGACATTTCCTACTGTTAAAGTGAAATAACCAATAGTACAACCAGACAACAAAATTGTCTCTATGTACCTAGAACTAGAACAAGATGCTGGAGCTAGATGTATGAATGTCATAGGACCAAAGATGTTGGAACAACCTGTCTTCTAACATTACAGATGCTTATACTGTATCTGATTATAAAGGTAAACTTATAAGCCTACTTTTAAGCAACACATCTATAACATAAGCTACTGTTATTTTAGTACTTTGACACAACTGTATTGGTTTGTGTATATCTATGTATCTATGTATATTATGCTTGAAGTTTGCTCACATTCAACCTGTCCCAAGAAGGGTGACCGCTTTCAACCCTCCAACTATCGTCCAATTGCTCTTATCTCTTGTCTTTCTAAGTTTTTGAAACTATTCTTGCTTCCAAATTTCTTAAGCATTTCTCTTCTCATAATCTGCTCTCAGATCGCCAGTATGGCTTCCTTAAGGGTCGCTCTACTGGTGATCTTCTTTCATATCTTACTAACTCTTGGTCATCCTCCTTTCGGGACTTCGGTGAGACTTGTTCTATTGCACTAGACATATCGAAAGCCTTCGATAGAGTCTGGCATAAATCTTTAATTTCTAAACTACCCTCCTTCGGTTTTCTATCCCTCCATCTGTGCCTTTGTCTCTAATTTCCTTTCCGGCCGTTCCATAGCTGCGGTTGTGGACGGCCATTGTTCACTTCCTCACCCTATAAACTCCGGTGTTCCTCAGGGCTCTGTCCTATCTCCTATTCTCTTTCTAATTTTTATAAATTATCTCCTTAACTGTACCTTAATTCCCATCCATTCATACGCAGACGACTCAACCTTACACTACTCCATTAGTTTTTCAGAACGCCCCAGCCAGCAATCCCTCAACGACAAACGTAATGAAGCCATAGAACTCTTAAATTCTGATCTAAATACTATTTCCAATTGGGGCAGAGAAACCTTGTTAACTTTAATGCTTCCAAAACCCAATTTCTCCATCTATCTACCCGTCAGGATCTCCAGCGGACTATCCCTTATTCTTCAACAATACAAAAATCAACCCTTCATCTTCTCTCAATATTCTTGTGTCTCTTTTTCTTCTGCCTCTCATTTGGAAGGACCATATTACCAGTCTTGCTAAGGCAGCCTCCCAGAAGCTGGGTGTGCTCAACCGCCTTAGGGGGTTCTTTTCCCCTGCACAGCTTCTTGCTCTGTACAGGGGCATAGTGCGCCCTTGTATTGAGTATTGTTCACATGTGTGGGGAGGTTCCTCTCACACCGCTCTCCTAGACAAAGTTGAAAGGAAGGCCTTTCGTATCATTAACTCCCGTCCACTCACCAACTCTCTGCAATCTCTCTCTCTCCGCCGCAATGTTGCATCTCTCTCGCTATTCTATCGCTACTATAATAATCAGTGTTCCTCAGAGCTATCCCAGTGCATACCACCTCCTTTACGTAGGGCACGTGGTACCCGTCTTGCAACTCAATCCCACCCCTACTCTGTGCAACTCTCCAACCCAAGAGTGAAACGTTACTCTCAAACTTTCTTCTACTCAACATCTGAGCTCTGGAACTCTCTCCCAGAATCAGTCTTTCCCTCTTCCTATGACTTAAATTGCTTCAAACTCCGTGTGTCCAGGCATTTTGGCTCGAACGTCCCTTGATTTTGGCCTGTCACTCTTTCAACTATGGGGGAGGCACTCGCTATAGGCAGTTATGCCTTTTGCCTCCCTCAATCACATAGAAAAAAAAAAAAAAAAATGTATCTTACCCTTGACTTTGTAATATTTTATGTTAACATATAAATTATTTAATTGAAGCTGTAAAGAATAACCACTTACTAGTGGAAATAAAATTATTTGAATTTGAATTTGAACTCTCTCTTTATCTCTCTCACTTTCTTTCTCTCTCTTTATATCTCTCACTCTCTCTCTCGCGGTCCTTCCTAAACTGACTAGAATCGTCTATGATGGCTAAACTACGGAGAGAGTACAAAGTACAAAGGAGTACAAAGGAAATCAAGCAACAACAGGTCTAGTGACCCTTCTAGGCTGCTTGTCCTCCAAAACACTGAGGATCAAGTGTCCAAACAGTGGTTTAGAGTGGGTAAGGGAACATTGGAAAGGGAACTACTGCCCTAGAACTAATGTCCGTGGCAGGATTAGGAACTTAGTAGGGGACAGATGGGTTAGTAACTGAGGGGGGGATAAAATAAAGTTATTCATTTACAAACGCAGTCAGTCGCGGGTTTGATGCGAGATATTTGTCTAAGCGGAGTTTAAATGAATCAACGGTGCTGCAGTCTATAACGTCTCGGGGAAGCCCATTCCACAAGTTGACAACTCGATTGAAGAAGAAATTCTTAGATTCGTGTGAGTTAAAAGATTTACCAATAATTTTGCAACCGTTTCCCCGCGTGTAATTAGATTGGTCGATAGTGAAGTACTTACTACAGTTCATATTATTGTCGATGCCTTTTATGATTTTGAACACTTGAATTAAGTCACCTCTTAATCTGCGCTGGGTTAAAGGAAATAGATTTAATTCTCTAAGACGCTCTTCGTATGGTTTGCTCTTTAGGCTAGGTATCATTTTGGTAACTCTACGTTGAACTCGTTCTAGCTTGTTTATATCTTTTTGGTAATAAGGGCACCAGGAATGAACGCAGTATTCCAGAAGAGGGCGGACTAAGGAATTGTAAAGGGTTAGGATAACTTCTTTGGATTTATGCTCAAATGACCTGCCTATAAAGCCAATTATTTTGTTTGCCTTCTTAACAACTTCTGAACATTGTTGACTCGGTTTTAGGTTACTCGATATTGTTACTCCCAGATCAGTTTCTTTGTTTACATTCTTAAGCTGAGTGCCATTCATCGAATAGTTTGCTTTCTCATTTAGGTATCCGATATGTAGTACTTTACATTTATCCGCATTGAAACTCATTTGCCAAATTTGGGCCCAACATGACAATTTATCTAGATTGTGTTGCATATCGTCAACTTGTTCTTTTGAGAGTACGCTATTTGCAATTTTTGTATCGTCAGCAAATTTTGAGATTGTACAGGTGAGACCCTCATCTATGTCGTTGATGTAAATTAGAAAGAGAATTGGTCCTAGTACCGATCCCTTGGGTACCCCGCTACTTACATTGGTCCATTTAGATGCCTTACAGTTTGACTACTCTTTGCTTTCTGTCGCTGAGCCAATTTTCTATCCATTTCAACACACCGTCTTGTATTCCATGCGCTTTTAGTTTTAGCAGTAAACGTTTGTGGGGAACTTTGTCAAAGGCCTTTTGAAAATCAAGGTATATAATATCTACAGCTTTACTCTCATCGTAGAGGTTGAGGATATCGTGGAAGAAGTCTAAGAGGTTTGTTAAACAGGAACGTTTTTTACGAAAGCCGTGTTGAGTATCTTTAAGTAAGTTATTTGCCTCTAAGTAATTTACGAGTCTGTCTTTTATGACCGTTTCTAGCATTTTACATACAATTGAGGTTAAGCTAATTGGACGATTGTTACTGGGTAGGGATTTGCTGCCTTTTTTTAATATCGGTGTTACGTTGGCTAGCTTCCACTGATCAGGCATAGTTCCAGACTGCAAGGATTCATTGAATAGCATTGTCAGTGGTTTGGAGAGCTCATCCTTAGCTTCCTTTAGAACTCTCGGTGAGATTGTATCAGGTCCAGGCGTTTTATTTACCTTGAGTTTATCTAAACAATTCAATACTTCTCTCTCTGTAACGGTGATATTGCTTAGAACATCTGAATTATCAATCTGAATCGGCGATGGTGTAGGGATATCACTGAGGTCTTCGGTTGTAAAAACTGATGCAAAGGAGGTATTGAGGGCATTACTCATTTGTACTTCGTCTTTGGTGTATTCTCCATTTTCATCGACTAACGGTCCAACAGTTGAAGTAACTACTTTTTTCTTTCTGATATAACTATAGAATTCTTTCGGGTTTGTTTTACTTTGATTCGCAACATGTAACTCCAGGGTCTTTTTACTTTGCTTAATTAACTTTTTGGCTTTGCGTCGTAGCTCTACAAATTTCACCCGTTCTTCGTCATTTTGTGAGGATTTTAATCTATCATTAGCAATTTTTTTAGCAAGCAGACAGTCTGAAATATCTTTATTCCACCATTTGGGCCTATCATTATGGCCTGGACGCCGTATTTTCGATGGTATGCAGTCTTGCACTGCCTTAAGGTAAGTGGTTGTTTAACACTCCCAAGATGTATTTATGTCGTTATTGTTAGTCTGAAAGCTCCAGTCAGTTTCTTTAAGCTTTGATTTAAGTTTATGAAAATTTGCTTTCTTGAAATTAGGGACTTTCTCAATGCTGCTATTTGATTTGTTACTAGTAAACTTTAAAGTGAAAGTTATCGTACGATGGTCGCTGTTACTGAATTCATCACCAACATTCAAATTCTCTATTAATTCTTCTTTTGTTGCGAGTACAAGGTCAAGCACAGTGAGTGAGAGAGAGGGAGAGGGAGAGAGAGAGAGAGAGAGAGAGAGCCTTCTATCAGTGTCCCTTTGTTTACCTATACCTGCTCCTATAACCCTGTCCCTGCACTATAGCCTTTCTATTATACTCTGGCTAACAGTAGGTGATCTTATTTAGGTTAGGAAGGACCTCTGGGAATGTAAAAGGCTACAGTCTATCTCTTTAACCCCTTCACCACCATTACTTATATGTGTCATCATATTCTGGTTACCATTAGACGATTTGCTTTGGTTTATAATCTACTTCTACGACTCAAAAGGGTATAAAAGGAGCTCATAAACCCTCTTAGTAACATTGGGCCTTCTTAAACTGCATAACATAATTTAATGATAGCCAGAATTAAAGGTACAAATACGTCATGGTGTTGAAGGGGGGTTAAACCATTTGCATCGTGCCTGAACCGATTATGGCTAGAATGAAACGCAAAAGGAAGTCATCATGATCGAGGAATATAAAAGGCTTCATTCTATCTCTATAAACCCTATATGCATCCTTCCTAAGCTAAGGAAAATCGTCCAATGATGAACATTTTAAAGGACGTCATCTTTTTGCCCCTCATATGGTAGCTTTTTTAGTCCGTTCATTTTAGGATGGGCAGAAACCGTAACCTCTAACCTCTGCAACTCAAAAAGGGCTAGAGCAAATGATGTGTCAATGAATACACCTATTCCCAAGCCAAGTCTTCCTATTTGGTAGAAATATTTGGTCGATAACTTTAATAGTTTTTGAGTTACAGAGGATAGAGGTCATGATTTTTCGCCTACTTACAGCGAATAGACTATAGCCTCCTCTCAGTGTCACCTTGTTTATCTAGACCTGTCCTTATAACCTTTTAGTGGGACAGTGGCTATTTGTTTGGCCTATTAATTAATTTATTCATAAACAAATTTAGTTTCCTCCCTAGACCTCCATCAAGCTTAGAAAAACACCCCTTCAAGTTAGATTTGTACATTTGTCGGTAGAAAAACGGCCAAAGGCCGATTCCTCCTAAGATTACAGGCTCGCTATCGCTCGCCAGGAAAACATCGACACCTAAATGGCTCGAAGGGTCCTAATATTGACAAAGAAATGGGGTGAAAGGTCATAAAATCCCCAAACTAATGGAACCAACGTCTTAAAATCTCAAAACTAGTGGGGCTAAACATTATGGAGAAGGGGGTCCAGAAAACGGTCTGTCTCCCCTTAACTGCACGATGTATTTTGTTATATTCTTGCTAGCAGTAGGCGATTGTACTTGGGTTAGGAAGGACCTCTGGGAATACAAATGGCTTCAGTCTATCGCTGTGAACCATCCTTCCTAAACTGAAAGAAGCCGTCCAATGATATGGAGCATAAATTGAAAAAGGGCGTCATCTCTATCAGGCCCATCTAGAAATGTATCAGTGTCAACTGCCTTACCTACCTGCCCTTAACCCTTTCACTCTACGATGCCGTCCTGGCGAGCGATAGCGAGCCAGCATTGTATGGAGAAATCTGGCTTCGCCGGAGACATTTTTCTATCGAAAAATGTACAAATTTAGCTTACTTTAAAACAAAATTATATATATGCTGGCTCGCTACCGCTCGCCAGGAAAATATTGACACCTGGATGGGGGTAAACGTCTTAAAACAGTAGGCTGAATGGGGTCCAATGAATACAAGCCAAAGAGAGAGGGAGAGAAAGAGAAACCAAAGCGAGGTCGGCTCCCTTAAGATGTCGTCACTCTATATTTTGTTCAGGCAAACCGTAGGCGACTTTATTTGGCTTAGAAAATGCCTCTGAGAATAATTATAAAAAGCTTCAGTTTATATTTGTACACTCTCTGTACCCTTCCTAAACTAAGTGAAATGATCCAATCTATAAAACAGTCTAATGATAGCCAGAATGAAATTAACCCATACAGTACCAGGGACGTCGCTTTTATCATATTCTGGCAACGATAAGACGATTAAATTCAGGTTAGGAACGACCTCTAGCAAACATAAGGCTTCAAACTAACACGACCAACCTTTTGAACTACCACAGATCCTTGCTAAGCTGTACAATGTCGTCTAAATATAGCTGGAATACCATATAACACACGTCGCTGGTACTCAAAGGGTTACATAAGGGCGTCATATCTATCACTCCATCTGGAAATGTGATTTATTATACGACTCTATCATGGACACCTGTCCTATCTACCTACCCTTAAGGGGAGACGGGTCATTTTTCTGGTCCCCTTTCTTCCTCATTATTAGCCCCATTAGTTTTCAGATTTTAAGACGTTCGGTCCATTAGTTTGACGATTTTAAGACCTTTCGCCCCATTTATTTGTCAATATTAAGACTTTTCGTGTCATCTAGGTGTCGATTTTTTCCTGGCGAGAGATAACGAGCCTGTGATTGAAAAGGAACCGGCCTTCGGCCGGGACATGTTTCTATCGAAAAATTTACAAATTTATCTTGAAGGAGGGTCTAGGGCAGGTGTTTCTTTAAGTTTGATTGAGGTCTAGGGAGGAAACTAAAATAATAATGAATAAATACACAAATGAGCAAATAAATACGCCCATTCCCCCTTAACCCATCCACTGCACGAAATATTTTTTTTTCTTTTTTTTTAGGTTTTTGCTTTGCTTTTATTTATTATATATGTATTTCATTTTTGCTTAGGATGCCTCTGGGAGTATAACACAGCTGTTTAGTTTATATCTATAAACCCTCTGAATACTTTCGATACTGAAGAAAATCGTCTAATGATAGCCAGAATGAAATTATAATGGGCTGTCATCTGTATTACCAACTTTCTCTCAACCCTTTCACAGCACGATATATTTGTCTTATATTCTGGCTAACAGTAAGCGATGTTATGTATCTTAGGAAATGCCTCTGGGATGATTAAAGGCTAACAGTATGTCTACATTAAGTCAATGACACTCTCAGATAATTAATACACCAAATCCAATCGCCAGCTTAAAATTAAAACAAAAATGTATAAATAATAATAATAATAATAATAATAATAATAATAATAATAATAAAAGAGATAAACAAATCGTCATCTTTATCTCCCCCTTTTCGAATAATCATCACATTATATTCAATATAAAAATGGCTATTATGGATGGCATAAATAAAGAGCACACAACAAACAATATTTATAGATAAATGTAGCATACATTGGTTTTCCATATTGATTATTCATTCACTTCTTCTAATGACTATGAAGGGGGGTCACCGGCTATTTTTATCTTTCTCTCCTTTTCTCTCTTTCCCTGGCTTGTATTCATTCGGCTCCATTCAGCCAACTGTTTTAAGACGGTTATCCCCATCCAGGTATCGATTTCTTCCTGGCGAGCGATAGAGAGCCAGCATTGTATGGAGAAATCCGGCTTCGCCGGAGAATTTTTGTTATCGAAAAATTTACATATTTAGCTTGCTGTCAAAACAAAAATATATATATGCTGGCTCGCGACACCTGGATGAGGTAAACGTCTTAAAACAGTAGGCTGAATGGGAACGAATGAATACAAGCCAAAGAGAGAGGGAGAGAAAGAGAAAAAAAGCGAGTTGGGCTCCCTTAAAGAATATAATTATCATCGACTAAGGACATTGAAACTCTACGGAAGTAACTCTGCTTTTATTGACGATATAAACATACACACGTATCACTAATACTATGTATTTTACGCATAACAATACTTATTTAACGTCAATAAAATTAAAGACGCCATTAAAATACAAGTCGCCACTACATAGAAGTCTCCACCTGTTCTATCAATATAAGCGACAATATGCAAGTTATATCTAAATGGTTTATAGCGGTATTCGTAAGGGGGGTCACCGGCTTTTTTTTTATCTTTCTCTCCTTTTCTCTCTTTCCCTGGCTTGTAACCATTCGGCCCTGTTTTAAGACGTTTATCCCCATCCAGGTGTTGATTTCTTCCTGGCAAGCGACACCGAGCCAGCATTGCATAGAAAAATCCGGCTTCGCCGGAGACATTTATCTATCGAAAAATGTAAAAAATTATCTTGCTGTCAAAACAAAAATAGATATATGCTGGCTCGCTACCGCTCGTCAGGAAAATATTGACACCTGGATGGGGGTAAACGTCTTAAAACAGTAGGCTGAATGAGGCCGAATAGATACAAGCCAAAGAGAGAGTGAGAGAAAGAGAAAAAAACCGAGGTGGGCACCCTTAAACATTTCTTTCCCTTCGCAGCGCCTGATACCGAACGAATATTGTGGGAATAAGTGTTGTTTACAGAGAATACACGGATTAGCATGTCCATTTCTAAAGTCAACGATATTTTCCAAGTTATTTCGTCAATTAACGTCACTGCGAAGGGAAAGGCTTGTTTAAGAATACCACCCTTATTAATGTATCCAGTAATGTTAGGATGGGTATATTATTTACAGATAAAGGCAGTCTTACTTTTATACTTGGGATAGATTGGAGTCTTATTGTAGTGGTGACTTTAACGGGGCCCACCTCGCTTTTTGTTCTCTTTCTCTCCCTATCTCTTTGGCTTGTATCCATTCAGCCCTATTCAGCCTACTGTTTTAAGACGTTTACCCCCATCCAGGTGTCAATATTTTCCTGGCGAGCGGTAGCGAGGTAGCATATATGTATTTTTGTTTTGACAGCAAGCTAAATTTGCAAGTTTTTCCACAGAAGAATTTCTCCGGTGAAGCCGGATTTCCCCATACAATGCTGGCTTGCTATCGCTCGCCAGGAAGAAATCGACACCTGGATGGGGATACAAGTCTTAAAACAGTTGGCTGAATGGGGCCGAATGGATACAAGCCAGGGAAAGAGAGAAAAAGATAAAACAAAAATCGGTGACCGCCCTTAATTATATCTAATGCTATACTCTCAACAAACTCTTACCTTTAGTCTGGAGTTTGTATTGAAAAAGAATATATATATATATATAGTACATGCAGTGAATCCCAGCAAAAGAGAACATACTTACGTATCAAATACATTAATTAACAAAACAATGCAAGCAATGCATGTTGGGTTATGCCATTAACCATTTAGTGACGAATATGACTTGTTTTATATTAGGGCTTTGTTTTGAAGAGAATAGTCAGTTCTTGCGAATTCTAGACAAATTAGGAATACTATCGGCATTGTAATTGTCTTTAGCCCAAGTGGTATGATTAATTTTAGTGAAGGATTTGCATAACAATACAGTTTGATTATGTAAATACATTGGTTACAAAATGTAGTATTCAAGTGAATAGAATAAATTAATATTAACTCTTTCAGTACCGGTGACGTACTTTTTAGTTGAATTGGGCGACATTTAGACGATTTCATGAAGCTTAGGAAGGATGTAGGCAAGCTAAAAAGATTCATTGAGATTGTCTGTAGCCTTTTCATTGGTAGATGTCCTTCCTAAGCTGAATGAATAAAAGCTTAGGAAGGACGTCTACCCATTATAAGGCTACAGACTATCTTAATTAATCCTTTTAGCTATCATATATCCTTCCTAAGCTTTAAAAAATCGCCTAAATGTAACTGATATCAGATAAAATAATACGTCGCCGGTACGGGAAGGGTTAAGGCACACTTGTCTCCCCCATACCACCACCACCCTGGTGACCCATATGTCGCCTGATAAGCTTATGTATAGAGAGCGAGAGAGAGCGAGAGAGAGAGAGAGTGCGGGAGAGAGTTAGAGAAAGAGAGAGAGAGAGAGAGAGAGAGAGAGAGAGAGAGAGAGAGAGAGAGAGAGAGAGAGAGAGAGACCTTACATTTTAATTAGCCCACATATCATTATCCGTTGAGAATGGAAGGCCGACTTATCAACACGTCGGTTCAGGGACAAGCTTAAGGGTTAGGAGATATATTAGGTCATCTAGAGAGAGAGAGAGAGAGAAAGACAGAGAGAAAGAGAGACTACCACCTATTGATATATATTATACATGTAGTGCTGTACTTTCCCTACGCTGAAACAATTGTGAGTGAACTTCACATAGCATACATGATTTGTACAGCTTAATTTTAAACCTAACCTAACCTACCATCAACACGTTATTTGTTTTAGCTTACCCGGTCTGATAGCTAGCCTAAAAGACCACCTGTCGATGTATTACTTGCTATAATTTAACAAGGTAATTGTAATAAGTGTGAGTGTATCACATGCTGCATGCATCAATTATATAGTGCAATCATATGATCAACTTAACACACCGATACGACGTTATATATTACAACTTACCTGGTGTGATATAGCCTAATATACGACGTTATATATTACAACTTACCTGGTGTGATATAGCCTAATATACGACGTTATATATTACAACTTACCTGGTGTGATATAGCCTAATATACGACGTTATATATTACAACTTACCTGGTGTGATATAGCCTAATATACGACGTTATATATTACAACTTACGTGGTGTGATATAGCCTAATATACGACGTTATATATTACAACTTACCTGGTGTGATA
This sequence comes from Lithodes maja, assembly GCA_037953745.1. NCBI lineage: Eukaryota > Metazoa > Arthropoda > Malacostraca > Decapoda > Lithodidae > Lithodes > Lithodes maja. The sequence goes on from JBAKBP010017627.1 coordinate 10,997, forward strand.
TAGCCTAATATACGACGTTATATATTACAACTTACCTGGTGTGATATAGCCTAATATACGACGTTATATATTACAACTTACCTGGTGTGATATAGCCTAATATACGACGTTATATATTACAACTTACCTGGTGTGATATAGCCTAATATACGACGTTATATATTACAACTTACCTGGTGTGATATAGCCTAATATACGACGTTATATATTACAACTTACCTGGTGTGATATAGCCTAATATATAACCCGTTCAAAGTTCAACTATAGCTTACCTTATCTATATATTAGGTATTGATATATTGTGGTTAGTCTTCCTAATAATACTATAGCTAACCCATAATACCTCCTACGCTGGGCTAAATGGTACAGCTTATACCTAGCGTTATAGCTAGCTTAATATATAACCCACTACGAGATAAACAGTACCTTACCTGATATATATATATATATATATATATATATATATATATATATATATATATATATATATATATATATATACTGTATATATACCACATATATATATATATGTATATATATGTATATATATATATATATATATATATGTATATATATATATATGTATACTGTATACAGTATATATACTGTATATTAATTACTACAGCTTTCCTGATAGAATTGCTAACTCAGAATACCTCTTAATAAGCTAAATGTTATAATTGATATCTGGTGTTATAGCTAGCCTAAAATACAACCCACTAGTTAAGAAACTATACCTTACCTGATATATATATATTATTTACTTTAGCTTTCCTGATAATATAGCTTACTCAGAATACCTCCTATGACAAAATATATGCTATAACTCACCAGATATATAGTTTTACCTGGTGCTATAGCTAACCTAGTACCCTAATTACACTTCCTACCCCCATCATTGTTAGGCTACTCACAAGCTACTTCCGTTTCCGGCCACCTACTTCCGGGTTGAGGCGATGAATGAGCAATGGGTAAAGGTTAAAGTTACGGGCGGGCATACGAGATGGTGTTCATCTTTAATATATATATATATATATATATATATATATATATATATATGGAGGTAAAATCACAAATACGTGTGATCAAATTATGTAGTAAAACTCGCTAGGAAAATTGAAACAATGGAACACCAAGCTTTCGTCTATTCTCTCAAGACATCTTCAGGGTAATACAAGAAAACAGGGGGAGAGTGAGGCTTAAATACCCGTCCTAAATCATCTGTGAGTTGCTAACTAGCATATAACTAGCATATAACATATATAGCATATAAATAGCATATAACTAGCATATATATATATATATATATATATATATATATATATATATATATATATATACATATATATATATATATATAAATATATTTTTCCCCTTTCAGTAACTAGACTGAAGGTAGGTTATGCGAAGAGGCTGCTTTCTGATAAAACTTAAATGTTGAAGATGCCAGCCTACAATTGCCGGTAAACATTGCCAAAAACAGAGCTCGTGTGACACCACCTTTATACTCACCCACCCATACTGTATAGCATTGAACGCTCAAGGGGGTGGGGTTTACTTTTTGGTCTATTTACTTATTTATATATTTATAATTTAGTTTCCTACCTAGACCCTCCATCAAGCTTAATGACTTATCCTCAACATCCCCCTTCGAGATAATTTTTTTTTTTTTTTCGGTTAAGGCCGGTTCCTCCAATATTACAGGCTCGCTCTCGCTCGCCGTGAAAAAATAGACACCTAAATGGCAAGAAAAGTCTATATATTGATAAAGAAATGGGGCAAAAGGTCTTCAAATTGACATAATAATGGGGCGAACGTCATAAAATCTCAAAACTAATGGAGCTAAACATGAGGGAGAAGGGATCCAGAAAAAAAAACTACCTCTCCCTTAAGTGTGTTTAGGGTCGTTTTTCTTGTCCCCTTTCTTCCCCATGTTTAGTCCCATTATTCATGAGACTTAATGACGTTCGCCCCATTAGCTTGACGATTTAAATAACTTTCGTCCCATATATTTGTAAATATTAAGTCCTTTCGTGCCATTTATGTGTCGATTTTTTTCCTGCCGAGCGATAGCGATCCTGTAATTTAGAAGGAACTGGCCTAAAGCCGGGGACATTTTTCTACTGAAATATTTACAAATTACCTCTTGGGGATGTTGTTCATAAGATTGATGGAGATCAATTGAGGAAACCAATGAAAATAATATATAATTAAATCGAACAACAAATACACTCTATCCCCCGTAAGCCTTCATATGGTACAGTGGTATTCCTCGGACAGCATGAAAGATAGGGAGTAAGAACAGTATTTCATGCTAAAAATTCCAAATTGAAAATTAAATTAAATATATATAAATTTATATCATATACTGTATATATATATATATATATATATATATATATATATATATATATATATATTATATGTATATATATATATATATATATATATATATATATATATATATAAGTAAATATATAATATTAAGAAAAAATAATAGATTAATTAATACATGTCTACGTTTAACCCTTAAAAGATACGATGACACACTTCCTTTCTGTTTTCTGGCTATTATTAATAATAATAATAATCTTCTGGTTACTTATATAGCGCCCGTATCTCCTCCTTCGAGGATTCACAAGCGCTTGGCTTTCTTTAGTCTACCAGAGACCATTACCCATCTCCCTTGCTCATGGGGAGATGGTAACCGCCGGCTGTATCCCAGAAAAACTTTTCAATCTGAGCGGGGATTGAACACGAGACCTTCAAGATGGGAATCAGGCACGCTACCAACTGAGCCAGCCGGACGGATTAGGAAGGGTATGTGGAGGTTAGAGGATTAATGGAGATAGTTATTACCCTTCCCACACGAGATATTTCCTAAATTATATAAAAATCATCTAATGATATCCCCAATAAGCTGTCATTATTTTCAAAGGAATAACATAAATCAATATCCTTCATATAATGTGTTGCCTAAACTAGTCGCTGTAGTAATGCATACACTGGATTTGTATACGAAGACGACGACGACGACGTTGAAGACGACGACGAAGACGACGACGACGACGACGTTGAAGACGACGACGAAGACGAAGACGACATTTTACATATTAATTTACTTCTCAGCAACAATCTTCAAATCAGATAAGTATATTTGTTTTTATTTCAAGCAACCTACAGCAAAGTCATATTATACTTAGGATGGAATGAAAGGGTGAATTGAGATTATTTAAGGGAGCCCACCTCGCTTTTTTTTTCCTTTCTCTCCCTCTCTCTTTGGCTTGTATCCATTCGGCCCCATTCAGCCTACTGTATTAAGACGATTACCCCCATCCAGGTGTCAATATTTTCCTGGTGAGTGGTAGCAAGCCAGCATATATATATTTTTCTTTTGACAGCAAGCTAAATTTGTATATTTTTCGATAACAAAAATTCTCCGGCGAAGCAGGATTTCTCCTACAATGCCGACTCGCTATCGCTCGCCAGGAAAAAATCGACACCTGGATGGGATAAACGTCTTAAAACAGTTGTCTGAATGGGGCCGAATGGATACAAGCCAAGGAAAGAGAGAAAAGGAGAGAAAGATACAAAAAAAAAACGGTGACCCCCCCTTAACAGCTTGATTCCTAATAATTCGTCACTAGCTGTAAACAAATGCGTTTTACTTGCAAGAAAATCAAGAAATAAAGGGATAAAAGGATATATATTTTGATTAGTTATTACATGCCATAATGTTTTAAGTCCTGGCTTTGAAAAGTTTCCTTTTTAAGCGTTACTGTGTACGTTTTTATCATATAATGTAATAGCAATATTTGTATTTAGTTCACACGGACTATTTCCTCTGTTGCTGCAGATTTGTTTTGATAAATGTTTTTTTTGTTTTATTATTTCAAGCAACTGGAGTTCTCGAAAAGGGGCTCCAGTCTTGACGCTATCCGTGACCTACAGTGCGCTGTCTTAATAATCCAGAAGGGTTGATAGCCTTTGAAGTCTAACTTATTAATTATTTTAAAACATTGCAAGTGTCAGGTTATTGTGCTACAAATTATGAAATTACATTAAAATTATATTGCACTTTAACCCCTACTGTTCCGGTGACGTCCTTTTCGTTATATTCTGGCAACTATCAGATGATTTTCATTCAGCTTAGGATGGACTCCTAGCAATTAAAATATTACAGACTATCTAATTTTACCCTTTTAGCTACCACAGATCCTTCTCAAGCTGAATGAAATCGTCTACTAGTTGCCAGAATATGATGAAAAGGACGTCACTGGTACTGAATGGGTTAAGGAAATATTGTCTTAGAGGATAATTATACTCATATATTGAATTACATTTTATTGAATATACACAAGATTATTTATTAGCCTAACCATACACACATACACGCACAATATATACATATATACATACATACAAACATACACACATATATACACACACATAAATTCATATATGCATACACATACAGGATAGAGAGACAATGAATGGTCAGACAGAAAATGTGAACGGATGTCGAAATTAAGAGTAGTGCAGTACGCATTTGCCTATTGTCCTCTGGTAACTGTGAAGGGGGCGTCACACGGACAATATTTATGACATTTTTTCCTGTGTGTTGCCGATCTTGGGTATCACTTTTCATCTTATGTTCACGGATTGAATATTCCAGTAACTAATCTATGGACAGTCATCATTAATTCCAGATGTTTACTTCATGCTAGAGGAATATATTACACTGAAGGCGTTAATATTCATCCATATATCTATCTATCTATCTATCTATCTATCTATCTAATGTATATACTCAGGCCCAATCCCCACTTTTCATAGATCACAAATAAAAATCCGATATCGACTAGCCTAGCAATAATAAATAATGATAATAAATAAAGTAAAGAACGTAAACAAAAAAATACTCATGTGGCTTCCCTTTCACAATAGAAAACAAATATATAAAAAACATAGTAATAAAAGTACGCAATTGTAGCGTATAATTATGTTCTGGCCAGGGTGTGGTTTTACGTCCAGCTCACCTGAATGAGAAGCGGAAAGAGTTAATTAAAAATATAAAGGAAGTCCAAAAGCCGCCATTCAGCTTCTGCTATTGTAGTTCGGACGCAGCATTTAGTTGAATGAACACGGTACAGGCTCTCTCAAAAGTATGGTTCTGCACTGCTAATATTGCATATGCATACTAGATCACAAAATATACTGTAGTAAACTACAGTGTGTATACAGTATATGCACTGTATATATATATATATATACTATTTATGGATAAAAATATGCTGTTGTAATGTTATTATATTGGCATTACTTATCAAAAGCGATAATTTTAAGATGAGCCTCATATATGTGGCCAAAAGTCCGATAAGGTGTTCAAGCTGGTACCGAGTCATGAATATTGCACATTGATTGTGCCAAATGAAAATATATTTGACTTACAGTGTGCTGGCTTAATAATCCAGTAGGGTTGATAGCCTCTGAAGTCCTCTTTTAACTAACTAAGCACTTCCTTCTTCGATAACTAATAGAAAGCTGTGAAAATACTACGTCTCTACATCATTGTGTTGCCAGGTTTTCGTGATTAACAGCATATTTGGCTGCACAAACGTTATACTAGCCGAGTAATTAAGATGGAAACAAGCTAATTTCTCGTCACCTTAAAAGAAACAGACTATAGTGAATAATCAAGTAATTTGTGCTTCGTGACTCAAACAGTGTATCAGAATAATTGGACATATTAGCTTGGTTTGATTTATAGAGGTGATTGGTCATTGTTGGCTAATTCCTGTATAATGAATATATTATAACTCACCCATCTATCTATTTATCTATCTATCTATTTAATGTATCAATCAATCTATCTATCTATCTATCTATCTATCTGCACATCTATCTATATATCTATCCGTCTATCTATTTATCTATCTATCGATCTATATATCTATCTATTTACCCTTTTATCCATCCACACATCTATATATCTATTTATCTATCCACTTACATCTCCCCCTCTACTGCACCTCCACCCATTACTCAGCTAGCTATACTCAAACAGACCAACCCTTCCTATACAGACCATACCTAACAATGATAACAATACCCCCATCCCCGCACTGACCCACCCTCCATTGTGATACCCACTTAGTTACAACATTGATGATTAAGGGGAGAGAATAGCCATTGTGTTAAGCAGTGGCGGCCATGTTGTTACCGCTAGAACTAATGACCGTGAATTTACAGAAGTGAACATAAATAAGTAACCACCCATTTAAATCTTCGAACCTTTAAAGTCATATTCTGAAACATCACATTTGGATTAGACACATGTTCATATACCGGTATATATATAAACACCATTTATGAATAAAACAAATATATATACCGTATATATATATATATATATATATATATATATATATATATATATATATATATATATATATATATATTGAGAATATATCACAAATACACGTGAGCCACTAAATGTTTCTAGTCTCTCAGTGGGGATCGAACCATCGACCATCAGAACGATAGCCGACGCTTAATCAATTACACCACGGCAGACTGCCGTGGTGTAATTGATTAAGCGTCGGCTATCGTTCTGATGGTCGATGGTTCGATCCCCACTGAGAGACTAGAAATATATATATATATATATATATATATATATATATATATATATATATATATATATCACTACTTTTGAACATGACCCTCCACACACTCTTTGTACGAACAATACACAACCATACACTGAGTTATTCATCAGTCCATTCATGTTCATCTGACCATTTAAGGCGGGTTCAAACGAGTGGTCTTTTTCATTCTTGTATTATATTTTCGGTTACAGCAAAACCATTTTTATTCAGCTATATTTCGGGATCACATGCATCCAAGAATAAAAGGAACAACTAATCATGTTTCAGTGAGTCTATGCTTAGAATGATTAATATATATCATTCTTGATCGTCTACAATTCATGAAACAGAATATTAATACCCGAAACAGTCGCAGATTACTTGGTCTTTAATAACGAAAAAGAACATTCAAAGTATTTATACATATGAACTAATTTAACCCTGTATCTTTCAAGCCGATATCCATCTTTCCCTCATCCAATGATATAAACTGCTTCAAGCTCCATGTGTCAAGACATTTTTACTCTAACGTTCCTTGAATTTAGCTCTCTCTCACTCTTTCAGCCTTAGGGGGGGACACTTGTTGTAGGCAGTTTTGCGTTTTGTCTCCTTCACACACACACACACACACACACACACACACACACACACACACACACACACACACACACACACACACACACACACACACACACACACACACACACACACACACACACACACACACACACACACACACACACACACACACTATAAACTTTGTATTTTGTATTTTATAAGTGTAAATGTGAGTCTGTGTGCTTGTGTGTGAACGCATAATTATACATGCTTTAAAATCAGCTTAGTGCATTGAAGTTAGCGCCACACAATGTTAAAGTCATTTTACGAATGGCCTTTAGGCTAGACAAGAAAATATCCTGTATCCTGTTAGCAAGTTTGATAATGTTATAATAGAATACTCAACTTTTACCTGTCTGTTGTCTTAGTGTAAATCCATTTCTATCTTTACCATAAAGTCTCGGTGACAGATCGTGTTACCTGTACAGAACTGGTAAACTGTAGTTCTGTATGCGTACCTTATTCATTAAACCCTTCTATACCGACCACGGATTTGTTAGTAAATTCCAGTTACATTTAGACAATAATATGAAACTTAGGGATGATAGGTGGTAGATAAAAAGGATTCATTGTAGATAGTTTGTAGCATTTTAATTGGTAGACGTCCTTCCTAAGCTGAATGAAATAGTCTAAATGTAGCTGAAATCAAATGAAAGGGACGTCACCGGTATAAAAGGGGTTAAGGGGGGATTAATCGTTTTTATGGACTCCCTTCTCCCTCGTGTTTAACCCCATTAGTTTTCAGATTTTAAGACGTTCGGCCCATTAGTTTGGCGATTTTAGAACTGTTCACCCCTTTTCTTTGTCAATATTTGGACTTTTCGTGCCATTGAGGTATCGATTTTTTTCCTGGCGAGCGATAGCAAGCCTGACATTTTAGAAGAAATCGGCCTTCGGCTGGGACATTTTTCTACCGAAAAATGTACAAATTGATCTTGAAGGAGGGTATAGGGGACGTTTTTGTTTTAAGCTTGATAGAGGTCTAGCTAGGAAACTAAAACAATAACTAAATCAATAAACCAACCAAAAATATAATTCCTATCCCTTTAAAATGTATTTATATAGCAATCTTAAAAACACTTTTCACATAATATTCCGAGTAAATTCTTCGTACAGATAGAAGTAAAATATAAATCGAAATTAACCCTCTGAAAATAATGACGCACTCTAACAATTGTTTCTGCCTATCATTAGACAATTTTGTACAGTTTAGAAAGGATATGTGGGAATTGCGAGGCTAAAGGCTATTTAATTCAAATCGCTGACTTACACATATCCATATCCTAATATGAATAAAATCGTCTAACAATAGCCGGAATACAGAAAAAAATGCGTAATCGTATCTTCTAAGGGTTAACCCATACAGTACCAGGGACGTCCTTTTCATCATATTCTGGCAACTATTGTACGATTTTATTCAGCTTGGGAAGGACCTCTAGCAATATTTAGGCTTCAAACTATTTCAACCGACCCTTTTCACTACCACAGATCCTTCCTAAGTTGCATACTATCGTCTAAATATAGCTATAATACAATATAACACACGTCGCTGGTACTCAAAGGGTTAAGGAGGTGTGGCAAGATTAGTGTTCATGGTTCTACAGTCGCAGTCATTAATTAAGTTACTGTCAGAAGCCGGGAACTTCTTTGCCCCTTCAGCACCAGGACGCCTTTTCACACTTGAATTATAGCTAAAATTAGACGATTTTATGCAATTAACGAAGGACCTATCTTATTGAGAGGGTTTGTTGAGATCGTATTTACCTCTCTGAGTCCTAAAGGTATATTATTAACTAAGAAAATCGTGTAATGGTAACCGGAATATGATGAAAATTACGTCATGGTGGTGAAGGGGTTAAGGGGAGGATTATTCGAGGGGGGGGGGGGATACCCTTCTCCCTCATATTTAGCCCTCCTTCCTCTAGCACCGTGTCTAGGTCCCCATTCTGTCGTAGTGGTCCGTCTATTATTATTATTTTGAAATATATAATCTGATCTAAATAATATATATATCTAAATAATATATATATATATATATATATATATATATATATATATATATATAATATATACAGTATATATTTATATATATATGTATCCGAACTCTAGGAGGTGCATCATCCCTGAATAACGTGACTGGCATCCCCACAAGTTAACTATGGATGTATTCTAACAAAGGTCAAGGCGATTATTCAAGTCAACTCTTCTATGTATGCTTTAACTAGTATTTTAGCCCTTCCTGCCGGCAAACAAACTATAGCTTATTGTGTCCAGCTTTACATTCAAGAGCTATGTTTTTCGCTCGGCGTCGTGAGGTTCCATGTGTGAGGTTCCATGTATTTCTGGATCCCCTTCTTCCTCATGATTAGACCCATTAGTTTTGGGATTGTATGACGTTTGCCCGATTTGTTTGGTGAATTTAAGAAGTTTTCCCCATTTCTTTGTAAATTTTAAAACCCGTGCCATTTAGGTGTCGATTTTTCCTGGCAAGTGAAAGCGAGCCTGCATTTTAGAAGGAACCGGCCTTAGGCCGGGCCAATGTTTCAACTGAATAATGCACAAATTTACCTCGAAAGAAGGTCTTTGGGGTATCTTTCTTTAGAGCTTAATGGAGGTCTAGGGAGGAATCTTAAAAATAGTAATGAATTTAAAACAAAAAAATCTTCAATTGTTTGCTAAATATATTCCCGTTTTTCTGTTTATGCTTCCACAAATTATTTGGTCTACAGATACAGGTTGGTTGCTATAAATTTACATATTGCATTATGAGGTAGCTGTTGCATGATCAAATTATGTTTTACGAGCTGAAATAGGTTGATGTAATTGTAATGCTAGTAAAATATACATACTTGAACATTGACCTGAAGTGATTGGTTATAATATTTATATTATATATTACCGTAAATATGAGGAAACTAAAAATATAATAAAAAGATACATAAATGAGCAAATAAATAGGCCCATCCCCCCTTAAAACAAAACTGATATTCCTGATCTGTATGGAATAATCGTTTTCCGTACCATTTCGAACGCATGTTTTCTGGTTCTTCCGAAAACATTTATTATTTTCATTAAACTTGTGTACTGTAATGAATGCCAACTTATAATTGAATGTTCTTAAAATGTATACAAGTTTTGTTGCAAAATGTATGTGTTTTCGATTGTGTGTGTTCGATTATGTGTGTTCGATTATGTGTGTTCGATTATGTGTGTTCGATTGTGTGTGTTCGATTGTGTGTGTTCGATTATGTGTGATCGATTGTGTGTGATCGATTGTGTGTTCGATTATGTGTGTTCGATTATGTACTTACTCTAGTTGTACTTACTCTAGTTGTATTGCGGGAGTGAGCATGCTCGTTATTTCCCGCCTCCTATATGTGTAGGTGTTATATGTATCGTTGGAATGGCTGTGGATGTGTGTGTAGTCTGTATTTTTAGCCAATTGGCGACATCGGAAACGAAGGCTTAGGGTGGATCTGTATGGTACCATTCTCACTATAGACGGTACCGTCTCGCCCGAAGGCTTAGGTAGCCATCAGCTTTGGTGAACCATATGATACCCATCTCGCCTAGTACCATTTTTGCCAACCCCAGATGGGACGTCACAACGTCGTCCACTTATTCCAGGTACCTATTTACAGCTAGGTGAACTGAGGCCAACACATGAAAGAAGACAAGCCCAATTTGTCTCCGCCCGGCCAGGGGATTGAACCCCCGACCCCTCGTGTGTGAGACGAGAACACGCTATGTGTGTTCGATTATGTGTGTTCGATTATGTGTGTTCGATTATGTGTGTTCGATTTTGTGTGTTCGATTGTGTGTTCGATTATGTGTGATCTATTATGTGTTTTTGATTATGTCTTTTCGATTATGTGTGTTCGATTATGTGTGTTCGATTACGTGTGTTAACGATTATGTGTGTTCGATTATGTGTGTTCGATAATGTGTGTTAACGATTATGTGTGTTCGATTATGTGTGTTCGATTATGTGTGTTCGATTATGTGTGTTCGATTATGTGTCTTCGATTAGGCATATGTGTTTTCGATTATGTGTGTTCGATTATGTGTGTTCGATTATGTGTGTTTACGATTATGTGTGTTCGACTATGTGTGTGTTCGACTATGTGTGTTTACGATTATGTGTGCTTACGATTATGTGTGTTTACGATTATGAATGTTCGATTATGTGTGTTCGACTATGTGAGTTTACGATTGTGTGTGTTCGATTATGCACCGACACATTTAACACTCAATATCAGACTCTGTTCTTGAAATGTAAATCACACTGCTGAAGGTGAGGTAGTTGTTTGTTTTCTGGTTCCCCTTCTGCTTCATGTTTAGCTCTATTAGTTTTGAGATTTGAAGACGTTCGTTCCATTATTTTGCCGATTTTAAGACCTTTCACCCCATTTGTTTCTATATTAGGACCTTTCGTGCCAGTTCAGTGTCGATATTTTTCTGACGAGCGATAGCGAGCGTGTAATTTTAGGAGAAACCGGCCTTCGGCCGGAACATTTTTCTACCGAAAAATGTACAAATATATCGCAAAGGGGGTCTAGGTTTTTTTTTTTAAAGCTTGATGGAGGTCTAGCGAGGAAACTAAAAATTAAATAAATAAATATAAAAATAAATAGTCCAAAAAATACACTATACACACTTAACCCCTTCTGTACCAGCGACGTCTTATTCAATATGTCCTGGAGCCAAGGGGTGTTTGCATGCATGAATGGGCCAGAAAATCACCCGCTTGATTTAGTTAGAGGGTCCACTGGGACACCTTTTTAGCGAGGGTAGACATCCCGAAACCCGGCAGTTATCGTGTTATTCGGAGTTTTCGCTGAATTTAATGAAATCAAAATAACTCCTTTTTTTACGTGTGACGGTTACATAAATTGCAATAACTCGGCAATGAAATGGTCTACAGACCTCTTTCACCACTTAAAATAAAACTTAAAGAATTATCTATGCAATGGATACAAACACAATAAGATTGGTCAATACCCAAGGTCACAAGAGGTCAAAGTATGACCTTTTCTGATGAGGAACTAAAATTTATGACTTTTCAAAATTAAATATTTGTGAAAAATAGGTAAATGGATTGAACGTTTAATGCTTTTATATTCTGGTTAGGTACACCATAGGCAAGTTTTTGAAATTAGTTGGAAAAGTTGATTACGTATTTTAACCCCTGTGTAGCAATCAATAAAAGGTATATATACCGTATCAACGTACTGAAGCATAACAGATATATGCCGTAATTTGTATTCTTTAGGATTGTAATAGGAATACAAAAATTAGTTAATCCAGTATATTTTATGTTCTCTGTTCATATATTGTTCATTTAAAATTTTGGGAAAACTAATTTTTGTGTTTTTGTTTTCAGTGAAGAATGTCTGGCTTACAAAAGAAAAGATTAAGGGCATCACAGTCACCATCCTCAAGTGGTTCTTGCGATCCCAAGAAATGCATAATCTGACAAAAGTATGATGATAAATGTGAAACGACCAGCACAGAGAATGGCAGGGCACGTATCATTGAAGCAGCGGAAGTGAGAAAGGACGTAGTTTTTGAAAGACTGAAGCAAGTGGACAAAGGCAAATTCTTATACCATGTTACTAACGAATGTTATAAACAGTATACCCTCAAGAAAACACTGGATAAACTCAAGCAGTTAACCGAAGTCTCCACGGATATTGCTGCTTATTCCCCAGAGGATAGCTCATCCTCTAAAAGGAGTAGACGGTCTATGGTGGATTCTCGAGACCCCGCATCTCTGCCAGCTAATATTAACAAGTTTTTAAAGAAATGTGTCATTTGTGGAAATCCAAAACACAACAACGTATACGATAAATTGAGGATTTCTGAAAAAGGACGGGCTGAATCATTCCTAAAGGCAGCCATGATACTTCAGGATGATGTGTTTACCCGAACTTCCGACTTGCAAGATGCGAATGCCGTATTTGGAGCGGATCTTTACTGTCACAGCCAGTGTATTCGTAACTACATCAGGAAAGGAGAGAAAGTAGCAACTGAATCATCGTCAACGCCAACTGGCCAGCAGAAGTTTGATATCTTTGCAAATTTTATGAAAGATTTAGAACCAGGGTTGAACTCGGGGAGATGCTATAACCTGACTTATATTTCCAATGTTACGTCCTGGGATATATAAACACTGGGCTCTTTCTATTGGACTAGGTATGCGGCAACAAGCAACAACGGAAAACGCTAGATCCAACCCTTATCTATAAACCCAGGCAACAAACCACCCTAAACCGTCAAGAGTCCTGCCTGGACAACGAGGTATCCTATGACTCGGTTACAGGGGGCACGCACTATAGACTGCTGATATTCAAGCAGGCTATATAAAAGATCACACAATTAAGTTGACTTAAAGCTTCAAGGAAAAGATAGATAACGGAATTAAATTGCAGAAACAATTTAATAACAAACTAGAAGAAAGTACATTTAACGTTACGTTAATTAATACAACTAATCACCCCTGCGTGAAAGAAGGTGAAAGCAAACAGTCCTCAAAACATCGTACAGGTAGACAAGATGCGGGTTTCTAAACTGCATGCGGCTACTGTAGGATCTGATGCTTAGGCTTAGCAAAGAAAGTACGTTACGGATTTAGAGAACTCTTAACTCATAAGCAGGAATAAATACTAGTGATAGGCCATACAGTGTATAATGGCATAGGTATAATTAAATAAAGGCAGCAACTCGCAACATAACCACATACAGGTGTGCTTCTCACTCTTAGTCAGGCAAGCCTGCTCGGACAGAGTCTCTAAGCCACACCCTGACTCACAATGCTCACAAAAACGGTAAACTGTGGCACAATAACAAGCATGCAGAACTAATAAACCCCTAGCTGTTAATCTGCCAGGTGGCAGAGGTCTAGCCGGAAGGATATAGGCTTCGGATACCCGGGCTGAGCCACCTGCTCTAGCCTAGGGACGTTCCCAAGTCTGTGCGCCAAATTACTCTAATTGAAAGGGTGCTCTCTTGAGAGACTCAGATCGCAAGTATCTGACTCTCTCCTGGCGACCCTAAAACAAAAGCAAGACGTGCTAGCGCAGTGCTGAGTGGACTAGGCAAGGGCCCTCACACAACACAACACTAGACACACAGAAGAAAATGCCCCCAGACTCCCACGGGTATCCTAGTAAAGTCGTGCAGGTCCACAGGACTCGCACCAGCAGACTTTACTTAAAGGATCGCAAAAAGCCCCCCCCCCCCCCCCCCTCCGGTCTAGCCCCTGCTAACCTGACACAAGAACACACTAGCAAGCATGAAACCACCAAATATGAGACAACAAAAAAGCTTCCTAGGTCTCATTAACAATTACGTCTCTGCATAAGGCCCAAAATCCTATCTAGTTATCTGAGAGCTCGTCGTTAATACAGTAATAGATATAAGGTCTATCAAGGGGATGGGATAATTAAATAGATTGGTGAAGTAGTGGAAGGAAGGTATACAAAGTAAGAGAGAAAGTTTCTAAGTGGGGTTGAGAGGGATAGATATCAAGGGGGTCCGAAGGGTACGACAGTGAGGTGAGCTCTGAGTCTTGAATCTGTCTGGACCCCGCCCTAGGCATGCAGAATACATCCCATGCTTGGCAACACTCAACACAATTGCCGGGTCAAAATCCTCTACCCCGTGCGTGAGTCGAAACTAAGCCTATCGGTGCAATCAAATGCATATGGCAACGCTTCAGGCTCGTCCCAAGCTGGCAAGCGAAGCAACGTCCCAAGCCGGTCTCTCTCTCCCGCTCGTCTCCTCCCGCCCTCACTAGACTTACATCTTATATATTATAATGAAACAATCAACGATCGAGAATAAAATATACTAAGATGCGTTGGTTAAGAATAAGGGCAGCTACAAGCTGTGAAACAACATAAGAATATCCCAGACATTAGTTACATTGTCGTAGGATATATACTAAGGAAAAGCCGGCCGGCCGGCTGCCACCAGCCGGTTTCTAAACGGCTGGGCAGCCGACGCGCGCGCATGCCCGCACGTGGCTACTATGCAGAAGCGTCACACCTCCCCCAAGATATAAGACCCTTGACTAAGTTCTTCATATCTAACAGAAAGCTTCTCATAGTACCACACACTGTTGCAACACAAGGCACTATATATAAAAAAAATAAAGACTGTTGCGCTCCACCGAGCAAGTTCAACTAACTTAGCGACAATAAGCGAAAACATTCAACTTAGATACTGCTACAACATCTTATACAAAATTCTACACGTTATAAAAATAAAGAGTTTTTATAAGGTTTTTGCTTTTTTTTTAATTTGTTTTTTTTCGGCTGAACTACAGTGACAGCCTATTATCCTCCACACTCAACCCTCAATCCTGTGGCAGTCTAACCAACATCATCCACCCTTGATAGACAATCCGCTATCACGTTATCAGAACCGGCAATATGGCATATGTCCAGATTATACTCCTGAAGCATGAGTGACCACCTGGACAGCCTCATATTCCGGTTATGAAACTGATTCAAGAATTTCAGAGGGTGATGATCGGTATAAACCACTACGACTGGTCCGAAAGCAGGAACATATACATCGAAGTGCCTGAGCGCCAGCACTATCGCCAGGAGTTCTTTTTCAATTACAGAGTAATTCCTTTGTGCACTATTGAATTTTTTACTGTAAAAACTCACTGGATGTTCGATACCTTCATCATCTGTCTGTAACAAGACAGCCCCAGCCCCTACGCCACTGGCATCAGTCGCCAGCTGAAAAGGTCTGCTGAAGTCCGGGGCCCTGAGTATGGGGTGGGTACATAACAGGTGTTTCACCAAGGAAAACGCCTCTGCACACTCAGGAGACCACCGGAACTTCTTGTCCTTAGATAATAAGTCGGTTAAAGGTGCAAGTACAGTCGAATAGCCTTTGATGAAGCGACGAAAATAGCCTATCATACCTAGAAACCGCATGATTTGTTTCTTAGTCGTAGGCTGGGGAAACTGATTGATGGCTTTGATCTTTGTCTGTGGAGGGCACACCTGACCCATCCCCACCTCGAACCCCAGGTACAAAACTGAGGCTTTGACAAAATCGCACTTACCCAGGTTTACCACCAAACCTGCTTCATTCAGTTTATTAAAAAGCTGTCCGATGTGAGCACAGTGACTGTTAAAATCCTCGTCGTATATTATGACATCATCTAGGTACACCGTACAGTTGGGAATGTCGGCTACAATGTCGTTCATTAATTTCTGAAACGTTGCAGGGGCATTTTTCAGCCCGTATGGCATAACATGGCAACGATATGTGGCACCGTCCACCACAAACCCACACACCTCTCGCGCTCGCTCAGACAAGGGCACTTGCCAATAACCCTTAACAAGGTCTATCTTCGTGAGGAACTTGGCTTTTCCTATCTTATCCACACTGTCGTCCACGCGAGAGAGAGGGTAGGCATTTGTGGGGGTTAAACCATTCAACCTGCGGAAATCTATACAAAACCGCACCTTGCCATCTGGTTTGGGCTGCAGTGTGACTGGGGAAGTCCACCTTACTGCACCCTCAGAAATCAGCCCACGTTTCAGCATATAATCCAGCTCTTCCCTAAGTGCTGGTAATTTAATAGGGGGAACACGGTATGGCACTGATTTAAAGGGCGGGTAGTCCCCAACATCGACATCGTGCACCGCTTGAGTAGTGAGGCCAGGATGCTCCGCGAAAACAGCTGGGTTTGAATCAAACAAGTGCTGCACAGCTACACGCTGTTGCTCAGCCAGGTGCAATATCAACTCGTGAGCCACTTGTCTAGAATTCCCCGCCCACTGATCCGCGGAAACATGACAATCCCAATTATCCTCCCCCGCAGCTTGACTGTCCCTTCCTCCTTCTCCACCACTATCACTGCAGATCAACACCGGGACAGTGAGAGGCTCGGAGGGGCGCCTCACATACTCTTTCATCAGATATACATGGCAAAGTTGGTTCTTTTTCTTACGATCAGGAGTAGCTACTAAATAGTCGAGATCAGAAACCTTCCTTACAACCCGATACGGACCAGAATACTTGGCAGACAAGAAGTGTCCCACCAGAAGCAGTAGTATCAGTACCTCCTGATCTACTTCAAACTCCCTCAGCTTCACCTTCTGGTCGTATCTGTCCTTCAGCTGAGCTTGTGAACTCTTAAGGTTCCGACCTGCTACCTCCAAGCTCTTTAGCATTCTCTCACGGCTTTCAACTACATACTTTAGAAGCGAGCATGGCTTTGTGACTCCCTCCCAGATCACCTTGACTATGTGGAGGGGCCCCCTGACCCTGTGTCCAAAAACCAACTCGTTCGGGCTAAATCCCAAGCTCTCCCCAGGTACTTCTCTCGCAGCAAATAAAACGTATGGGAGACCTAGATCCCAGTCCTTCCCATTTTCCATGCAATAACACCGCAACATACTCTTGAGAGTCGAGTGCCACCTTTCCAAAACTCCCTGACTCTCGGGATGGTAGGCAGATGACACCACAGACACTATCCCATGTTGCTGCATGGTCTGCTTAAACAGAGCAGAAGTAAAATTGGATCCCTGATCAGACTGGATCTCCTGAGGGTAGCCATAACGAGAGAAATAGACAAGTAGGTTTTTGACAACAGTCTTAGCCATCCCGTTGCGCATGGGGTAAGCATCTGGATACCGTGTTGCTACATCCATTACAGTTAGTAAAAATTTATTGCCGGCACTAGTGGGGGGCAATGGGCCAACCATATCGATAACTACTTTGCTGAAGGGCGGCCCAATGACAGGGATGGGTTGTAACGGGGCTCTCAGGATGACCTGATTGGGTTTCCCAACAACTTGACAAGTGTGACACTGTGACACCCATGACACGACACTCGCCTTTAACCCAGGCCACCAGAAAAGCTTGCTCAGAGCTGCCTCCGTCTTACGTGCCCCCAGGTGCCCTGCCAAAGGCACATCATGAGCTAATCTCAATAAGCTCTCACGGCACACCCTCGGTACTACTAACTGGTCCACTAATCCTGACCCGCCATCCCACTTTTTCTTGGGATCCTGATGTATCCGATACAAGATCCCCTCGGACAAGAAAAAATCACCAGGCTGCGCATCCCCATCGCTCTCCAGTTCGACAGCACCATTACCACACGCCCTGACTTCAGGATCTTCCAGCTGCAAGGAACATATATCAGCAGGTGCGAGATTATCCAAGTTCATCTTAAATAATTTATTTCCACCTCCAATGTCCCGCTGAGCCATCCTTTCCTCACGCTGGGCATAACGATGCTGTCGCAGAGTCTCTTCCTGCCCTGCACCTGCACTAGCGGTGACAGGCCCCGGGGCCTCTCCAGACTCTAACATGGGTGCCAATAATGAGTCGCCAAGAAACACTGCCGGCTCAAAACTCTCCAATTGACCAACACTTCCCGTTTTCTTGTGACCTTTCCTCTGCGGTTTGATAGACTGAGGTGGTGGCTGCAAGGCTCCGGATGTCTGAGAACGCGTCACAACACACGCCATGGTTTGTACGCTACACTTCTCAACCCACTCCTGTTCCTCCCTACTAACGTCGGCCGCCTTCTCGGCAACGACCAAGGGTGAAACCTTAGAAGCAGGCACCGCAAAGTCGTTGCTGAGGAGGAGGTCGACGCCCCCAACAGGCAAGTTCTCTACAATTCCTACATCCAGCTCCTTCGCCATACCACCCACCTCCAGCTCCATCCGCACCAGTGGGTAGGACTTCGTAGCATTGATCCCCTGAACTACCACCACCCGAGCAGCGTTAATCGGTCTACCAGTAAAGTTCTTTAACAAGGTCTGAGAAGCCCCCGTATCACGCAATAGCTCAACTCCTCGCCTTTCGCCAGCCCACCTCACAAAACCATGCCCTCTATGACCCCCAAAGACATCGCGGACAGGGTTCGAGCCTTCCGGACTCTTGAACACAGGCTGTGTCCCAACCTCTGATGAACTACCCTTGGCAAACTCAGAAGATATAGGCGACACCCCTATGCTGCGGGCCAATGACACAACCTTGTTTGGTGGCTTGTTCGGACAAGCATTTGCAAAGTGACCCTCCTTGTGACATGCAAAGCACTCTTTACTCTTTGGTTTCCCTTGGGAGTGGGAGGTACCATTAGACTTCTTATACGGGACGGTATTTGGTTTATGTTCAGTTTTATTGTCAGTGCTAGATGGTTTTGTGTATTTATGTGTATCAAAATTCTTGGGAGGGGGAGGGGTACGATCCTTTGCACCCGACTCACTCCTAGCTGCTGCTTCGCACCCTCGAATTAATGACAGTCGGCGGTCAGCCATTTCTGCTGCCTCCTGGAGAGTTCTAGGATTTTTTTCCTTTATATTTAATGTTAAGTCCCCGCCTGTGCACTTAAAGAACTGCTCCAAGAGAACCAGCTCACTCAACTCCTCAAAAGTAGCTGCCCTCTCAGAATGCAGCCAATGTCGTAGTGCATCAGACAAGTCCCGGGCGTGTTCTAGGAAGGTACTATCCTTGCCCTTAGTAACACCCCGAAACTTCAAGCGGTAAGTTTCTGGTTGTAACTCATAGGCCCGTAGCACAGCCTTCTTTAGCTCATCATAAACTACACAGGACTCTAAAGGTAGTGCATCATACGCTTTTAGCCCCTTTCCTAGGAGTCTTGATGAAACTAATGCTGCCCACTTTTCCTGAGGCCACTGGTGTTCCTGACACTTCTTCTCAAATCGCATAAAAAACTCAGCCACACCCAATTCATCGAACACAGGAACTAGTTTAAGCAGGTGCGACAATGATTGGTCCCGATGTCTGTTACCTCCCCCAATATTTCGCCCTGTTACCTCCACTCGAGATCTCTCCAGCTCCCTGTCAGCCCGATACCTAGTAGACTCTGCCTGCAGTTCAGCCTCTCATATAGCTGTTCTCTCTGCAGCCTCAGCCTGAGCTCTAGCAGCCTCAACCTGAGCTCTAGCAGCAACCTCAGCCTGCACACTAACCTGTCTTTCGGCGGCCTCAACCTTGGCCATCTCAAGCCGAAACAACAAATCTGGAGTCAACCCTTGAGGAGGGGAAGATGCATTTAATGGGGAGGGTCCCTGTGATTGAATTCCACGCTGCCATTGACCATCAACTTGGGGGTATGTACTAAATTCAGGCACCCTGACGTTTGATACGGGGGTAGAGTGGAGGGGGGGCTGGGGTCCGGGGCCCCCAGTCGCCTCTCCACCCAGGTCTCTCCCTTCTAAACCCAATATCAAAGTCCTCAGCTGATCTTTCCTCATGCCACTTAAACCCTGGTGACCCTGAAGACCTGCCACACACTTTAAGCCATACTTATTCAGCTTCAACACCCTGGCAGCGCTAAGGGGCACCTCTAAAAATCTTCTAGCACCCTCCTCGCTATCGACTAGCCACTCCACAGGTCTTTCTTCCTCCGAGCCCGTATCGTGACCTGACCCATCACTGTGTTCTGATGTATTAGACATGTTTGTGTACTGCAGTAATTATCATGGTTATAGAATGTGCCTTATATCCTATGCAAGTATGTATATACTAATGTTATTTAAAGTCTTTAATGTGTTATATTGGTTGCTCAAAAAAAAAAAACTATGTCCACTGTATTCCTCTAATCATAAGGAATCTCAAAACAAATGACCACTATATTCCTCTGTTCAGTAAATCCTATGCAAGGTCGCCATTTGTTACGTCCTGGGATATATAAACACTGGGCTCTTTCTATTGGACTAGGTATGCGGCAACAACGGAAAACGCTAGATCCAACCCTTATCTATAAACCCAGGCAACAAACCACCCTAAACCGTCAAGAGTCCTGCCTGGACAACGAGGTATCCTATGACTCGGTTACAGGGTGCACGCACTATAGACTGCTGATAGTCAAGCAGGCTATATAAAAGATCACACAATTAAGTTGACTTAAAGCTTCAAGGAAAAGATAGATAACGGAATTAAATTGCAGAAACAATTTAATAACAAACTAGAAGAAAGTACATTTAATGTTACGTTAATTAATACAACTAATCACCCCTGCGTGAAAGAAGGTGAAAGCAAACAGTCCTCAAAACATCGTACAGGTAGACAAGATGCAGGTTTCTAAACTGCATGCAGCTACTGTAGGATCTGATGCTTAGCAAAGAAAGTACGTTACTGATTTAGAGAACTCTTAACTCATAAGCAGGAATAAATACTAGTGATAGGCCATACAGTGTATAATGGCATAAGTATAATTAAATAAAGGCAGCAACTCGCAACATAACCACATACAGGTGTGCTTCTCACTCTTAGTCAGGCAAGCCTGCTCGGACAGAGTCTCTAAGCCACACCCTGACTCACAATGCTCACAAAAACGGTAAACTGTGGCACAATAACAAGCATACAGAGATCATAAACCCCTAGCTGTTAATCTGCCAGGTGGCAGAGGTCTAGCCGGAAGGATATAGGCTTCGGATACCCGGGCTGAGCCACCTGCTCTAGCCTAGGGACGTTCCCAAGTCTGTGCGCCAAATTACTCTAATTGAAAGGGTGCTCTCTTGAGAGACTCAGATCGCAAGTATCTGACTCTCTCCTGGCGACCCTAAAACAAAAGCAAGACGTGCTAGCGCAGTGCTGAGTGGACTAGGCAAGGGCCCTCACACAACACAACACTAGACACACAGGGACACAGACAAGAAAATGCCCCCAGACTCCCACGGGTATCCTAGTAAAGTCGTGCGGGTCCACAGGACTCGCACCAGCAGACTTTACTTAAAGGATCGCAAAAAGCCCCCCCCCTCCGGTCTAGCCCCTGCTAACCTGACACAAGAACACACTAGCAAGCATGAAACCACCAAATATGAGACAACAAAAAAGCTTCCTAGGTCTCATTAACAATTACGTCTCTGCATAAGGCCCAAAATCCTATCTAGTTATCTGAGAGCTCGTCGTTAATACAATAATAGATATAAGGTGTATCAAGGGGATGGGATAATTAAATAGATTGGTGAAGTAGTGGAAGGAAGGTATACAAAGTAAGAGAAAGTTTCTAAGTGGGGTTGAGAGGAATAGATATCAAGGGGGTCCGAAGGGTACGACAGTGAGGTGAGCTCTGAGTCTTGAATCTGTCTGGACCCTGCCCTAGGCATGCAGAATACATCCCATGCTTGGCAACACTCAACACAGTTGCCGGGTCAAAATCCTCTACCCGGTGCGTGAGTCGAAACTAAGCCTAACGTTTCAATGAAATGCATATGGCAACGCTTCAGGCTCGTCCCAAGCTGGCAAGCGAAGCAACGTCCCAAGCCGGTCTCTCTCTCCTGCTCGTCTCCTCCCGCCCTCACTAGACTTACATCTTATATATTATGAAACAATCAACTATCGAGAATAAAATATACTAAGATGCGTTGGTTAAGAATAAGGGCAGCTACAAGCTGTGAAACAACATAAGAATATCCCAGACATTAGTTACATTGTCGTAGGATATATACTAAGGAAAAGCCGGCCGGCTGGCCGGCTGCCACCAGCCGGTTTCTAAACGGCTGGGCAGCCGACGCGCGCGCATGCCCGCACGTGGCTACTATGCAGAAGCGTCACACCAAGTGCCGTAATGAAGCACGGAGTAATGATCAAACTCGTTTTACGTACACAAACAGGGATGTGAAAATGTACCTAATCCACCTGTTTGGGGGGGATGTCTCATTTTTTGTCCCAACCGGTTAAAAAAAACCACCATTGTTTTCAAGACAGGTGCAGCTGAGACAGAGCCAGAGAGAAGTGAAAGGTCGTTAGATAGGGAAACAGTAAGAAAGTGTGGTACGATGTTGAGAGATTGCATCCTCAACGAAGACTTTGAGCTGAATGACAGGTTCTGTGATGCCAATGAACTTGAGAAAGCATATTCTGACATGATAATTCCCAGTGACGTTGCAGACTTTTTTTTCAGCTCTTTTTGATGTTGATATTTTACACAGCGACAATATTGTAGATGGTGAGCCTGAAATTTATGAAGAGAGTGACACTAGATCTTCCAAGATAAAAAAAAGTACTATCTGTGTATCAAGTCATCTTTTACATTGTAAATAATGGTAAAAAGCGAACCCCTTTGCTCCAAAGTACCTATAAGTCTACAAGCAAAGAGACCAAGAAGCAAATGGCAGAAACCCAGAAGATCTATGACATTGCTCGTATCCGAGGATATGACATGAAACATTTGCTGTGGTTTGACCTGATTGACAGCAGTTACCTCTTTGACAAGAATGGACTAATGACCAAACCAAACAAAAGTGAACTGTGCACTGAGTTAGAAAAACACCTTGAAAAAGCAGACTATATACCACCATCTAAATGGAAGCCAGCAAATACAGTGACTATCATTGATGTAATGGCAGGCCTTCGTCGTATGCGGGTATCCCAGATGAACACCTTTGGTGAACTCTGCGATAAGTTCTTGGAGGTGTCATATGGACTTGGCAGCAACTCTAAACGTGTCGACTTCGTCTTTGACACATACATTGAGGGTTCAGTGAAGGACAGCGAAAGAACTAGGTGTGGTTGCAGCCCAATTGATTTATATGGGATAGGTACAGGAACGCAATTGCCAGTCACAATGGATGCATTCTGGGCCTAATCTGCAAACAAATCCAAGCTACAGAAACTCATTCGACAACGCATCTTAACGAAGCCAAAACCGATGACAGATACAGTTGTTAGCTCGATTGGACTTCCACCTGAAATTGAACCATGCCTGGCTATTTTGAATGGAAAAGAGACACCATTACCTGATCTAGACAACGATTGAAGAGGCCGACGTCAGAATTATCCCACATGCTCGTCATGCAGTTGAGAATGGGACTAAGAGAGTGGTTATTATATCAAATGATACTGATGTAGTAAATCTTGGCCCTACACTACTGGTCGCTTCTGAAGGCACATGGCCTACGAGAGATGTGGATTCGTGCTGATGTTGGTAATACCACAAGATACATACCCCTTCATGTTCTAGGCGATAAGTTGGGATCAGATACTTGCAAAATCTTAGTTGCCCTGCACCATTTCACTGGTTGTGATTCCACAAGTAAATTTGGTACAAAGGCTGCTGCACTGAAGGCAGATCCGGTGCATTATCTGATTGATTTTGGAAAGGAATTGAACTGTATTAACTTCATCTTGGTGGAAGAGTTTCTTGTGAATGTGTACAAATCAGGAACCTCATGCAGAACAATGGATGAATTACGGTACTACCTCTACCACCACAGCAAAAAGACCATTTTAGAACTGCCTCCCACCAGCCGATCAGTCAAAGGTCATGTCCTCAGGGCATTCTTTGGGACATCTACAGCTACACTGCCTAAGCAATCCTCAACTGGATCCCAGAGACTTTGGTTTCATTGAAGAAGATGGCATTCTTCAACCGGACCATCTTCAAGTCTTGCTACCGGATGACTTTGCAATGCCCTGTAAATGTACCTCCTGCTCTACTAAACGCTGTGTCTGCAGACAACTAGATATGAAATGCTGCCCTTACTGCAAATGTCAGGTGAAAGGATGTCAAAACCTAGGCCATTAATGTGACACATCACAGAATACATTTCCAACTGTATCCCCGGCTCACCCGTCTCCCCAAAAGTAGGTCATTCATTAGTGTGACAAAAAATAATTGAAATCTGCTTTGAAGATATATATGCAATGTGTGATACTGTGTGATACAGAGTGTTTTGATAGAACTTTAGCTGACTCAGTAGTACCATAATTATATAACCAATACATAGCTATTATTGGTATATCATTCGCAAACTTCATATTATTGTACTGGACGCCAAAGGGATAAAATACGTAATCAACTTTTCCAACTAATTTAAAAAACTTGCCTATGGTGTACCTAACCAGAATATAAAAGCATTAAACGTTCAATCCATTTACCTATTTTTCACAAATATTTAATTTTGAAAAGTCATAAATTTTAGTTCCTCATCAGAAAAGGTCATACTTTGACCTCTTGTGACATTGGGTATTGACCAATCTTATTGTGTTTGTATCCATTGAATAGATAATTCTTTAAGCTTTATTTTGAGTGGTGAAAGAGCTCTGTAGACCATTTCATTGCAGAGTTATTTCAATTTATGTAACCGTCACACGTAAAAAAAGGGAGTTATTTTGATTTCATTAAATTCAGCGAAAATCCCGAATAACACGATAACTGCCGGGTTTCGGGATGTCTACCCTCGCTAAAAAGGTGTCCCAGTGGACCCTCTAACTAAATCAAGCGGGTGATTTTCTGGCCCATTCATGCATGCAAACACCCCTTGGCTCCTGGACCAAAACCTTCTGGAATCACTCTTACATTTCCAAGTTGACACCACCCATCTTTAACTTATCACAGCCTCATTTAAACGTCGTGCATACATTTGGGAGTAAAGCCGACATATTCTTCTTGTTTCATGCTTATATTGACAATTGTACCCCTGTCACTGCAGCCTCATGTCACTCCGTCCTCCTGTCACTCCGGCCTTCTTTCACTCCGGCCTCCTGTCACTCCGCCTCCTGTCACTCGGCCTCCTGTCACTCCGGCCTCCTGTCACTCCGGCCTCCTGTCACTCCGGCCTCCTGTCATTCCGGCCTTAATTCTGTGTCTCCGGCCCTCAATGCTCCCACACACACCCACACTCACCTCTCTCCATCCTACCATCAGCTACACCCACATACACCCTCAATGCTCCCACACCCTCACACCCACCCACGCCCACACACACTCTCTTTCCACCCAACCATCAACTATATCCCAATACACCCTCAATGCTCCCACACACCCACACCAACCCTTTCTTTCACACCCTACCATCAGCTATATCACGATATACCCTCAATGTTCCCACACACACACACGCTCTCTCTCTCTCTCTCTCATACCCTACCATCAACTATAACCCACATACATCCTCAATGCTCCTCCACACACACCCACACTCACACACACCCTCTCTCCCACCCTACCATCAACTATAACCCACATACATCCTCAATGCACCCACACACATACTTTCTCTCTCCCATCCTACCATCAGCTATATCCACACACACACACTTACCCACACCCCCGTCTCTCCCACCCTACCATCAGCAATATCCCCATAATTATACCCTCAATACTTCCATACACACACACTCTCTCTCTCCCATCCTACCATCAGCTATATCCCACATACACCGTCAATGCTCCCACACACCCTCCCCCTTACCCACTACCCTCCGCCCACCCCCATCCCTCCCTACCACCACCACCTGCCTCCCTCTATTCACAGATGGGCTGCCCTTTAGATCACACCGACATACTCAACCATGACCGCTACCACCAACCCTTCCGGGGACCTGTGTGTGTGTGTGGGTGTGTGTCTGTGTGTGTGTGTGTGTGTGTGTGTGTGTGTAGGTGTGTGCCTATGTGTGGGTGTGTGTCTATGTGTGTGTGTGTGTGTATGTGTGTGTGTGTGTGTGTGTGTGTGTGTGTGTGTGTGTGTGTGTGTGTTACTCAGTTACTTGTTCGTCAAGGGGAATCCACGCAATGCGAGCTAAGCTCATTATTATCGCGCCTCCTTAACTGGGAATGTATTGCGTGAAATGCATGTTAAGTGTTTTATGTATTGTTGGAATGGCTGTGGATGTGTGTGTAGTCTGTATTTTAGCCAATTGGCGACATCGGAAACGAAGGCTTAGGGTGGATCTGTATGGTACCATTCTCACTATAGACGGTACCGTCTCGCCCGAAGGCTTAGGTAGCCATCAGCTTAGGTGAACCATATGATACCCATCTCGCCTTGTACCATTTTTGCCAACCCCAGATGGGACGTCACAACGTCGTCCACTTATTCCAGGTACCTATTTACAGCTAGGTGAACTGAGGCTAACACATGAAAGGAGCCAAGCCCAATTTGTCTCTGCCCGGCCGGGGATTGAACCCCCGACCCCTCGTGTGTGAGACGAGAGCTTTACCTACTAGGCTACGGGCTGTGTGTAGGTGTGTCTATGTGTCTATGTGTGTGTGTGTGTGTGTGTAGGTGTGTGTCTATGTGTGTGTGTAGGTGTGTGTCTGTGTGCGTGTGTGTGTGTGTAGGTGTGTGTCTATGTGTGTGTGTGTGTGTGTGTGTGTATTCATAATTGTAGGCATTGAGTTTTTGGCTCGTATTGTCCCGCTTCCTAAACATTATTATCATTTACAATTACCCATCTCCTTGCTGAAGGGAGATGGTAACTGCCGGCTATGTCTCAGAAAACCTTCAACCTGAGCGAGCTTTGAACCCTGGTCTCCTGTGTTGCAGGCAGGGACGGTACCACTGAGCTAGCCATGTGTGTAATAATAATAATAATAATTAATGATTGTCGATTTATTGTTCATTGCAGCCCTGAGGCTGAAAATATACAGAGTTTTTCTGAATTCTAGGTACCTTAACTACGAGGTCTCATGCGACCTTTGGCGACCATGAGGTGCCTGGCTTCCCACCAAGTACTGTACATACGCAGATGCACTTTGTACTGGTGAGAAGATGTGTAGGCTAACACAGGTTGATATCAGCTTGGTTAGGGAGGAGCCACGATACAATTCTCTCCGTCACTATGGCCGAAAAAACCATTAGGATTCTGGTGGATTAGAACCCTCGCCCCGGCCCCTTGCGGTCAGTGTGTACTTACTCTAGTTCTTACTCTAGTTGTATTGCGGGAGTGAGCATGCTCGTTATTTCCCGCCTCCTATATGTGTAGGTGTTATATGTATCGTTGGAGTGGCTGTGGATGTGTGTGTAGTCTGTATTTTTAGCCAATTGGCGACATCGGAAACGAAGGCTTAGGGTGGATCTGTATGGTACCATTCTCACTATAGACGGTACCGTCTCGCCCGAAGGCTTAGGTAGCCATCAGCTTAGGTGAACCATATGATACCCATCTCGCCTTGTACCATTTTTGCCAACCCCAGATGGGACGTCACAACGTCGTCCACTTATTCCAGGTACCTATTTATAGCTAGGTGAACTGAGGCTAACACATGAAAGGAGCCAAGCCCAATTTGTCTCCGCCCGGCCGGGGATTGAACCCCCGACCCCTCGTGTGTAAGACGAGAGCTCTACCTACTAGGCTACGGGCTGTGTGTGTGTGTGTGTGTGTGTGTGTGTGTGTGTGTGTGAATATGTAGTGTGGATTTATGAATGACTGAGTGGATAGACAAATATATCATTAAGGGGAGTCACCGGCTTTTTTTATATTTCTCTCCTTTTCTCTCTTTCCTTGGCTTGTATCCATTTGGCCCCATTCAGCCAACAGTTTTAAGACGTTTAATACCATCCAGATGTCGATTAATTCCTGGCGAGCGATAGCGAGCCAACATTGTATGGAGAAATCCGGCTTCGCCGGAGAAATTTTTCTATCGAAAAATGTACAAATTTTGCTTACTGTCAAAACAAATATATATATATATATATATGCTGGCTCGCTACCGCTCACCAGGAAAATATTGACACCTGGGTGGGGGTAAACGTCTTAAAACAGTAGGCTGAATGGGGCCGAATTGATACCAGCCAAAGAGAGAGGGAGAGAAAGAGAAAAACAGCGAGATGGGCTCCCTTAACTAGTTCCAGATACCTATACCTTAATTTGCTTAGATATAACATGAAGAGGGTCCATATTTTATCCTTTAACACCAATACAAACTTTGAGGAGAACAATATAGATGAACTTTACCTAGTCCAAACTAATATATAACAAACACATTCATATATTGTTTAAAGGTTAATCCAGCTTATAAATATATTATAATATTGAAGATAATTATAAACTTCAGCAATCCCAAATTATTCTACGTCAGATATTACATTCAACACTTTTATTATAACCACATCCTAATAGATAGCAGATAAGACAAATGTTCAACTATTGCAATGTATAATTATATTTGACATATACAGTAAACACTTATATAAACTAGATAATTGCGATTGCGTATTAGTTATCAGAATTAATTGTGATTGTTTCTCTCTGCACCCCCCCCCCCCACACCACAACAGACACACACACCCACAACCCACACAAACACACACACAGACACACACCCACACAAACACACACACACACACATACACACACACACACAGAATACTATAGATAAAGATAGACAGGTGACAGGAAGGCTAAGTTTAAACAGCATTGAAAAGACCACCTGTGTGTGTGTTAAGAAAGGAGACGTGCAGGTGGTGTGTGTGTGTTTATGTGTATGTGTGTGTTTAGAAGGAAGCATAGAGGAAGACATGCAGGTGGTGTGTGTGTGTGTTTAGAAGGAAGATATGCAGGTGGTGTGTGTGCGTGTGCATGTATGTCCGTAAGTGTGGGTTAGTGTGTGTATGTGCGCGTGTGTATATGTGTGTGTGCATGAGAGCGTGTTGAAAGCAAAACTTTTATTTAACCATTACTCAATATATACAATTACAGCTCAAACTTTTCCTTCTACACATTAAACTCCCCTAACACAGAAAACAGTTCTTATCAATTAAATTCTTTGTTTTTGTTGATTCAGTCTTGCGTTAAATAGTTGAACAGTCATGCGTAACGGGACCGTTAACCCTAGTTGGTACGAGGAGAGAGGGGGGGGGGAGGGTTTGTTTATGGATTTTCTGTTTCGCTCCATTAGTTTCGAGATTTCAAGACGAATCACCTCATCAGTTTGGCGATGATGAGACGCTTCATTACATTGAGGTGTCGACTTTTGTTTCATCAAGTGACAGCGAGCTTATAAACTAACACACATTGCTCGAATATGGCAAAACAAGCATAATCCTCAATAATTATGAAACCAAATATTATAATACCAACCCACAAGACGTCAGACCAGATAGTGTTATTTCGTGTTATTGCTTTCGTTATATCCCTCTCTCTCTCTCTCTCTCACACACACACACACAAACACACATATACACTCGCTTACTTACTCACCCTCACTCACTTACGCACTCACCTTCATTCACTCTCTCTCTCTCTCTCTCTCTCTCTCTCTCTCTCTCTCTCTCTCAAACACACACATTCACTCATATCTCCATTTTTAAGTCTAGAGTTAATGCTTTTTTGCAGCATTAATTATAATTTTAAATTTATTTTATTCTATTTTATTGTATTATACTTATACTTGATATCCTCCACTGCATAATATGTTATCTGTGTTTAATATATGTATATATACAGTATACAGTATATATTTTGTTTTCCTAAGTTGCCGTAGTCTCTCTCCAGTGCGTCCGGGTGTTTTGTGTGGATTCATCTTGCTGGTGTTTCTGCACCCTGGTTGGAGACTTCGGCATCTCATATAATAATAATAATAAGAATAATAATAACTTAATCTCTCACTCACCTTCACTTACTCACTCACCTTCATTTACTCTCTCTCACAACCTCACTCACTCACTCACTCACAACCTCACTCACAACCTCACTCACTCACTCACAACCTCACTCACTCACTCACAACCTCACTCACTCACTCACAACCTCACTCACTCACTCACAACCTCACTCACTCACTCACAACCTCACTCACTCACAACCTCACTCACTCACAACCTCACTCACTCACAACCTCACTCACTCACAACCTCACTCACTCACAACCTCACTCACTCACAACCTCACTCACTCACAACCTCACTCACACACAACCTCACTCACTCACAACCTCACTCACTCACAACCTCACTCACTCACTCACTCACTCACTCACTCACTCACTCACAACCTCACTCACTCACAACCTCACTCACTCACAACCTCACTAACTCACTCACTCACAACCTCACTCACTCACTCACAACCTCTCTCTCTCTCTCTCTCTCTCTCTCTCTCCCCTCCCCCCCCCCCCCACCCTCAGACCAACACAATGAGCCCAACCAACCATTGTACATAAGGTAATTGTACTGGGTCGTGAAGCTAATTGGCGAGTAACCGAACCCCTGTACCACACCTGTCTACTACCACTGCTACCACACTCACCACTATATTACACTATCACTACTACCACACTACTTATACAGCTACCACTACCCCACTAGCACCACACCTATCTATCTACCACAACCACCACTATTACCACACTATTACAATAACACAACTACCACACCTGTCTACCCCTACTACTACTGTTACCATACTACTACCACCATTATTACTCTACCACAACTACCACACCTGTCTACCGCTAATATTACTGCTACCACAACTACCATTATAACCCTACCACAACTACCACACCTGTCTACCACTACTACTACTGTTACCACACTACTACCACCATTATTACTCCACCACAACAACCACACCTGTCTTCCACTAGCACTACTACTACTGCTACCACACTACCACTACCACAACTACCACTACCATCACTGCTATCAGACGAGTAACCGAGCCCTATTACCACACCTGTCTACCACTATTACCAATACTGTTACCTCTACGTCTATTTATATAACTACCACAACAACGAATACTACAGCCATCTACAAAACAGCCACCCTCGTAATTACCTGGATTCCTCTTTCTCTACTACACTCTTTGTTGCAGAACAATTTTGCGCGAGTCTCCTACACGTGGAGTATAGCCTTTAATTACACTCGCACAGACCCTTTCTAAATTGAATAAAAATCGTTGCACAACAGCCTGAATAAAATGAAAGAACGCGTCATGGTAAATTGGAAGATTAAAGGCATAATATATAATAGGAGTATGGACACAAATAAATAACTGAAGTTATATACCTGTATATATATAAATATATAGATACAGTATATATATCGCACACATATTTAGCAGACCATTCATTCATACATTATTAATCCACTCAGTATTGGGAAGGTTATAGATTAATTAACTGAAACATTGTAGTTTGTCACTGAGGTGAGGCTAAACAAAAATGTTTACCGAGACGCCCTTCTTGCTAAATGTGTACATTTTTCAATAGACAAATATCCCGGCCGATTAAAGCTACATGCTAGCTATCGCTCGCTCTGAATAATTCGACACCTGAATGGGGTGAAACGTTATATGATCCCCAAATTAAATGGGGAATGAGAAAATAAGAAAAAATCCTGAAGAACAGTACGACAAAGATACTAACATGAGCTTTCAGCCAAATATTCAGTACACCTCTCATTCCTACCTTATTAATATACATAATAAATCACCTTAGACACGGGGAGAGACGAGTACACCTGTATGGCGGAGAGATAGGAGGTGGTGTTTTATATTCCATGGATATAAATTGTATTTATCTGGAGTGAAATGGGAAGTGATGTGGAGGTGGACGGTAAGTTGGAAGATAGATAGATAAATAGATAGATAGATATAGATAAATAGATATACATATAAAGGCGAGGTGTGGTGGAGTGGTCTTGTCACTGGCTTGGTAATCCAATGGTCCTGGGTTCGAATCCCGATATATCAATGGATAGATATTATTGGGGTGGAATTTGTACTGTACCTAATATCAGTGCATTACCACAGCACACCGAAGCGCCCAAAAAATACCCTCATTGTTCCCTGATTATATAGCAATGTATGAATATTCCCATATTCAAAATATGCTACAGGGGGGCAATGTTTAGTGAGTTAATTGCTCAATAGGTGGCGTTCTGAAAGTGAGGGTCCGAGTCTAGGTGGTGAGACGGTGAAGCACAAAGGCGAGGCAGCTTTAGAGATGTGGCTGCTTCGAGCCATGAGTTGAGCTCTAACTCTTGAGCGGTTGGATGTGCAGGCTCTCAGCCTATGGCCCGAGAGGGAGTAGTTGGAATATAGAAGAGAAAAAAATAGATAGATAGATATAGATTTTTTCTATGTGATTGAGGGAGGCAAAAGGCATTACTGCCTATAGCGAGTGCCTCCCCCATAGTTGAAAGAGTGACAGGGCCAAAATCAAGGGACGTTCGAGCCAAAATGCCTGGACACACTGAGTTTGAAGCAATTTAAGTCATAGGAAGAGGGAAAGACTGATTCTGGGAGAGAGTTCCAGAGCTCAGCTGTTGAGTAGAAGAAATTTTGAGAGTAACGTTTCACTCTTGGGTTGGAGAGTTGCACAGAGTAGGGGTGGGATTGAGTTGCAAGACGGGTACCACGTGCCCTACGTAAAGAAGGTGGTATGCACTGGGATAGCTCTGAGGAACACTGATTATTATAGTAGCGATAGAATAGCGAGAGAGATGCAACATTGCGGCGGAGAGAGAGAGACTGCAGAGAGTTGGTGAGTGGACGGGAGTTAATGATACGAAAGGCCTTCCTTTCAACTTTGTCTAGGAGAGCGGTGTGAGAGGAACCTCCCCACACATGTGAACAATACTCAATACAAGGGCGCACTATGCCCCTGTACAGAGCAAGAAGCTGTGCAGGGGAAAAGAACCCCCTAAGGCGGTTGAGCACACCGAGCTTCTGGGAGGCTGCCTTAGCAAGACTGGTAATATGGTCCTTCCAAATGAGAGCAGAAGAAAAAGAGACACCAAGAATAATGAGAGAAGATGAAGGGTTGATTTTTGTATTGTTGAAGAATAAGGGATAGTCCGCTGGGAGATCCTGACGGGAAGATAGATGGAGAAATTGGGTTTTGGAAGCATTAAAGTTAACAAGGTTTTCTCTGCCCCAATTGGAAATAGTATTTAGATCAGAATTTAAGAGTTCTATGGCTTCATTACGTTTGTCGTTGAGGAATTGCTGGCTGGGGCGTTCTGAAAAACTAATGGAGTAGTGTAAGGTTGAGTCATCTGCGTATGAATGGATGGGAATTAAGGTACAGTTAAGGAGATCATTTATAAAAATTAGAAAGAGAATAGGAGATAGGACAGAGCCCTGAGGAACACCGGAGTTTATAGGGTGAGGAAGTGAACAATGGCCGTCCACAACCGCGGCTATGGAATGGCCGGAAAGGAAATTAGAGACAAAGGCACAGATGGAGGGATAGAAACCGAAGGAGGGTAGTTTAGAAATTAAAGATTTATGCCAGACTCTATCGAAGGCTTTCGATATGTCTAGTGCATTAGAAAAAGTCTCACCGAAGTCCTGAAAGGAGGATGACCAAGAGTTAGTAAGATATGAAAGAAGATCACCAGTAGAGCGACCCTTAAGGAAGCCATACTGGCGATCTGAGAGCAGATTATGAGAAGAGAAATGCTTAAGAAATTTGGAAGCAAGAATAGTTTCAAAAACTTTAGAAAGACAAGAGATGAGAGCAATTGGACGATAGTTGGAGGGTTGAGAGCGGTCACCCTTCTTTGGGACAGGTTGAATGTGAGCAAACTTCCAGCATGAAGGGAAGACGTTAGAGGATAGACAGAGATGAAAGAGTTTGCCTAGGCAGGGAGTCGGCACGGAAGCACAGTTTTTGAGAACAACAGGAGGAACACCGTCCGGACCGTACGCCTTATTAGTGTTAAGCCCAGAGAGGGTAGAAAGTACATCTTTAGAAGAGATTAGGATATTAGGCATAAGTAAGAGAGAGGAGGGCGGAGAGGGAGGAATAGCACCGGAACCATCCAAGGTGGAGTTGCTAGCAAAAGTTTGGGCGAAGAGTTTAGCTTTGTCAGAGGAAGAAGTGATGGTTGTGCCATCAGAGTGGGAAAGGGGAGGGAAAGACGAGGAAGAGAAATTGTTGGAGAGTTTTTTGGCTAGATGCCAGAAAGCTTGGGAAGAGCTAGAGTTGGATAGTTCAGTGCATTTATTATTGATGAAAGAGTGTTTGGCAAGTCGAAGAACAGATTTGGCTTGATTCCAGGCAGAAACATAGGAAGAATGAGAGTCTTGAGTTTTAAGGCGTCGGTACCGTTTGAATGCTTCCTCCTTATTGCGGACAGTAGTAGAACAGGCGTGAGTAAACCAAGATTTTTTAGCATTAGTCTGAGAGAAGGAGAATGGAATGTATGCTTCCATGCCCGATAGGATTACCTCGGTAATGCGTTCAGCACTCTCCGAGGGTCCCCGGCCACGGAAGCAGAAATCATTCCATGGGAAATCAAAGAAGTACTGCCGGAGAGCCTCCCAGTCGGCAGCGCCAAAGTGCCACAAGCGCCGCCGGCTAGGAGGATCGGGTGGCCGTACTGGAGAGATAGGACAGGTGACGGAGATAAGTTTATGGTCGGAGGAACCCAGAGGAGAGAAAAGATCGACAGTATAAGAAGAAGGGTTAGAAGTTAGAAACAAGTCAAGAATGTTGGGCCGATCTCCGATGCGATCCGGGAGGGTTGCTGAACTAACTGCTCTAGGTCATTTATGATAGAAAAGACGTAGGCTTGTTCACCAGGTGGATCAGTAGTGTGAGAGGAGAGCCATTGGCGGTGGTGAACGTTGAAATCTCCTAAGATGGAGATTTCTGAGAAAGGAGAAATGGATAGAATGTGTTCCACTGTAGAGTTTAGATAGTCAAAGAATTTGGGAAAGTTGGTAGAGTTAGGGGAAAGATAGACAGCACAGAAATATTTAGTAAGAGAATGACAGGAAAGTTTGAGCCATAAAGTTGAGAATTCAGAGGAGTCGAAATCGGGAACACGAGAGCAAGTGAGTTTGTTGTGCACATATGCACAACATCCGCCTTTGGCTTTGAAACTAGGATAGAGAAAGTAGGAGGATACAGAGAATGGGCTGCTGGATGTTGCCACAGACACCTGAGTTTCGGTGAGGAAGATAGATATAGTTAGATAGATAGATATAGATAGATAGGTAAATAAGATAAATAGGTAAGATAGATATACTGTATAAGTTGTTAGAGAAAATTAATCAATAAATTATGACTTCAATAGATAAAGGGATAAAATAATAAATATATTAGTAATAAATAAATTAGTGAGAGAGAGAGAGAGAGAGAGAGAGAGAGAGAGAGAGAGAGAGAAAAGAAAGAGAGAGAGCAAGATACTCGCTCGCCGCCCTAAATCCACCAAATAATTTAACACCCAGATTGGTCTCGTAAATGTCAGGCGGGCTCTCAGGCCCAGTGTATCCATTATTACCCTCCCCAGGCTCAATTACGCCCACATCACGCCCAAATCACGCCCAGATCACGCCAAAACTAGGCCCTAATCACGCTCTAATCACGCCCATAACACGCCCAAATCACCCCTAAATTACACCCTAATCACGCCCAGATCACGCTCACATCACGCCCAATTTACGCCCTATTCACGCCCAAATCGCGCCTAAATTACGCCTAAATCACGCCTAGACCACGCCCAAATCACGCCAAGACCACGCCCAAATCACGCCCAAATTACACCCTAATCACGCCCAGACCACGCCCAAATCGCGCCTAAATTACGCCCAGACCACGCGCACATTACTCTCCAATCACGCCCAGACCACGCTCAAATTACGCCAAAATCACGCCCAGACAACGCCCGAGCCACGTCTAAATTACGCCCTAATCATCCCCAGACCACGCTCAAATCACGCCCAAATTACTCCCCCAATCACTGGGAGTGTCTTGGGGGTGTTTATATTATATATTTGTAAAGATTGATGTAGGTATAGGGAAGAAACTAAAAACAATGAAAATATTTATATACAAGCCAATAAATATGTCAATGCCCGCTTAATTAATAACAACACAAGTAATGAACCTCAAACCATCAGCTCTTCACAGATTGATAGGACCCTTCACGAATCAAACCATCAGCTCTTCACAGATTGATAGGACCCTTCACGAATCAAACCATCAGCTCTTCACAGATTGATAGGACCCTTCACGAATCCAATCCGAATCACTCCAAGAATATTTTACTGATTTATATAACGGGGGAGAGAGAGAGAGAGAGAGAGAAAGAGAGTTACACAGAGTTACACAGATACTCGGGATCACACAGACCTTGCGGTTCCAAGTAGGTGGTATGTCCTTAATACTACCAGACAGGGACAGTTTATAGTGCAAAAATAGGACAGTAAACTATAAGAGAGAGAGAGAGAGAGAGAGAGAGAGAGAGAGAGAGAGAGAGAGAGAGAGAGAGAGAGAGAGAGAGAGAGAGAGAGAGAATCCAATAACTGATACAGATTACTTTCATTGGATAGTAGTAAAATCATTCAAAAATATGCAAACAACAAATCATAACCACTATGAATTTATACGAACAATAAACAAGAAACAGCAGGAAGGAAGAGTAGAAGGACTTTCCGAAATATAATCCAGTGTGTGTTCATTACTATTATTATTATTAGTAGTAGTAGTAGTAGTAGTAGTAGTAGTATTTCGAGTATTACTATTTTCATTTTCATTATTATTATTATGTATCAT